>OZ059905.1:27896410-28013910 GCA_964057215.1 Oscheius myriophilus
CGGAAGTGGCGGCCTAAAATGACCCAAATCAACGTTATACAAACAATAAGTACCTGAATGGCCTGTCTGAGGATGGGAACAATGTCCCTGAGGCGGTTGACACGGGCAACGTACTTGCAAAGGGGACGGAAGAGGACCATCTGGTCGATATCCTAAAAATATAATTCTCAGAGGAAAAAAAAATATCTTGCCTGAAGGGCTCCTCGTCCTTTCAGAAGAGTGGGAGCGGCGCCTCCGATGAGCAGAAGCGGACTCTCCGCCATCTGGGCATTCTTCACGGCCGTGATGGTGTTGGTCAGGCCGGGACCCGCCGTGACAGCTGAAAATATGACCTTTAAAAGATTTACAGAAATCGTCCCATAACAACTTGGCGACGCTCACGTGAAAGCTCACCCAAGTGGGAACTCTCAGTGCGTCCAATGTATAGCTGCACGATGTTTAGCATTTCGATGCCAATGTATAGCGGATGGCGATCCGTGATTGATCCGTTTCATTGGGTCAAACTCGAAAACAAAATTGCCCACTCACTACCGAACCGAAAAATGTCCGGCTTCTCTGGCCAAAAATCCTTTTCCCATAACTTTTCCCAAAACCATTCCCAAAACCCCCTTCACTCCGGGGGAAGCTCCGCCCACCACAGCGATTATCGCAGTCCTTTAACTGGTATATTTTCTCCAACGCCACATATCATTTGGACGCCTTGCAGTGTCATGACCCCCCCCCCTTAACGTTTGAAGGAGTCCCAGCTGCCAAAAAACCGACATGTGCACTTTGCCAACAGCCAGAACAAAGTGGCATAGATTGTCTTGGTCCCGCCACGAATAGCACTGGCGGAGTGCCATGGAAAAGAATTGCAATGAATACGCAGAATTTCCAATTCACGCTAAATCTTCACCACCGAGCGGTTGGTTCATCCTTCGCTCCACCGCCTAGCTGAATCCGGCCCCAGAACCTCGTCAAGGAGGGACCGTCATCGACGCAAAAACACCAGCTCAAGATCTACTCTATGATCCAGCCGTGATTTGGGAATGAAAATTTATATATTGACATTGACGCAGGAATAAAGCGCTTATCGTGGTGGGACTTTTTGTCCAAACGTTGAAAGCGGGGTTTGGCAAACTTCCAGTTCTGTTTTTGAAACGACCAGAGATACCAATTGGAAAGACCGCGGTGCTAATGTTGACAGCTGAGTGTCACAGCTATTCAAAATAAACATGCCGCAAAATTATATTTTCTGTCCGGATCGGCCCGTAAACCGCGATATTTGCCCATCGTGGCAATAAACTGTACGTTTGCATAAAAATCTCACCGGCAACACCGATAGACTGACGCAGACGCGCCACGGCATCGGCGGCGAAGACAGCCGTAACCTAAAAAAAAACAAAGAAAATTAGAAATCTTCTTCAAAATACCTCGTGCCTGGTGTCGATGATTTTGATTCCGAGCTTCTCGGAAGCTACGAGAATGGGTGAGATGTGGCCACCGCACAGAACGAAGATCTCCTTCACGTCGTGGGCCTGAATTGTAAGAAATTAAAGGTCAGCTATAGAAATCGACAAAAGAGCTTAATTTCGATTATTTCCCCCCACTTACCTTGAGAACGGAGGCGACCAGTTCTCCTCCGTGCCTGGTGGACTTCTCATCGACCTCAAAACGAGAGTTAAAACCAGTAAATCCTTTAAAATCCCACCTGGAACAGGTTCGAAACCACGTGCTGATCATTGGAAGTGAAGAGATTTGTGACTACCGCCTGTAGTTCTTGAAGCGAGCGAATATCCAGCAATTTCCAGACGAGTAACAGCAAAACAACGCAGAATATGAGAAAAATCATGCCTGAAAATGGTACTTTGGGATGGAAGATGAGGCCAAGAAGACACAATAAAACGTGAAAAATACTAGAAAGTTTTAAAACTATTAAAAGTGAACCTACATTAACTTCTAAAATATAATACAAACAAATGTTCAGATACCGTATTTCGTCGAGCTGAAAATGGGAGTCGCAGTTGCGTACGGCCAAAGAAATGAAAGAAATGCCAAAGAATGATGTATAAAAAATTGAATTTGTCTTTTAAAATCAAGTAATTTTCATTTGGAAAACATCTGCTAAGCTGTAATAACTTGTACAACAAAACTTGATAAACTGTTACAAGAAGGGTTGAAATTTTTGTCGGTGAAAAACAGAATTTTTCTCTTTGGGGTTCACAAAACACTTTTTTGCGGGAACATGCGGCAGCTAACTCCTCCAAGAAAGGAGAGAGTGGCATCAGTGGAAAGGGGTACAAGATTCATTTTAGTTTAATCATTGGGCTTTCTGCGATAAGAATGGTGTGATAACCAGGCTAAAGTACGCAAACAACATAGCGTAGCGTAGGGAACCTTGCATTTCCATCCATGCAAAATGTCCGAAATTCCGGTTTTCCAAGAGTGAAGGGAAGGGCATTCGGATCGAAGGAGGCTACAATGCGCCCGAATTGGCTGAAATCCGGTTCGGGGGTCAGATTTCTCGCAATTGCGGCCATCTCGGACTCTTAAAGATAAAACGAAACTTTCCCCTGTAGTTGTCAATTTTCCATTGGTCAAAAATATAGGAATTCGGCACATGTTGTGATTTTTTGTTCCGGAGCTTGCGGGATGCTGGGCGAGAGGTCGAACCCGGTACAAAGGGAAGTGGTCGCAAACAAACGCCACGGCGGCAAACAAAACGTATCTGATCGTGAGTCATATTTGCTAGATTTTCGATCCTCTGGGATTTTCTTATGGAAATGTTACCAAAATCAACCAAAAATGTAAAAAAGAAGAAGCTTACATTGACACACACATACACACTCACACACTCACACACTCACACACTCACACACTCACACACTCACACACTCACACACTCACACACTCACACACTCACACACTCACACACTCACACACTCACACACTCACACACTCACACACTCACACACTCACACACTCACACACTCACACACTCACACACTCACACACTCACACACTCACACACTCACACACTCACACACTCACACACTCACACACTCACACACTCACACACTCACACACTCACACACTCACACACTCACACACTCACACACTCACACACTCACACACTCACACACTCACACACTCACACACTCACACACTCACACACTCACACACTCACACACTCACACACTCACACACTCACACACTCACACACACTCACACACTCACACACACTCACACACTCACACACACTCACACACTCACACACTCACACACTCACACACTCACACACTCACATACAATGTCAACATTTATTTACAGACAAGGCTTTGCATTCAAACTGTCTTTGACAAAAGTGGGTTGGAATTCAGAGGAAGGTTACATATCCTCGGGGATATCCATATGGAACGTTGTTCATGTAGTATGCGAATCTCATGTCATCTTAAACACAGTTTACTTAAATTATTTCAGAAGGTCTACCAAAGCGAGGGGCGGAGAAACGTTGATTGTAGAATCCGCCATACTGAATCGGAGAAAAGGATGGGTATTGGGGACGGTACATGAGCGTTGGTTGCTGGAATTTATGAGAGCCTCCCCAAATCAGCATATTTGTGAGAGAAAGAAACAGATTGAGAGAAGTTACTCACAGCAAAAAATGGATCAATGGATTCTTGAACAACATTCGGCTTTAACTCCTGTAGAATAGGCTTGTTAGTGAGCTGGTCTTGAACAAGTGTCATGGCGTCGTCATCAAACTGCGAATGAATTTGGTTCACCTTGTCTAACTGAAGGTCTCCCAGTACAGCTGCATCAGAAAAACGACAACAAACTGAAAACTGCTTCAATTTTACTAAAAAAATGGTTTAGCTTACTGCAAACGAGTATTATCAAAACGGGTGGCCAAGCGGTGAACATGGAGGGTAATGGAATAGGTGACCGCTCGTATGAACGGATTACTACTACAACCGGTAGAGTTTTTGACCAGAGGGATAATCTTGGATCATGGTTATCCTGTTGCACAAAAACAACTGTTTTCTTATCGTACAAATCCATCGTGCTCTCTCGCTATCAATTTTTTTTCTCTCCTATGTGTGCGTGTGTGTGCGTGTGTGTGCGTGTGTGTGCGTGTGTGTGCGTGTGTGTGCGTGTGTGCGTGTGTGCGTGTGTGCGTGTGTGCGTGTGTGCGTGTGTGCGTGTGTGCGTGTGTGCGTGTGTGCGTGTGTGCGTGTGTGCGTGTGTGCGTGTGTGCGTGTGTGCGTGTGTGCGTGTGTGCGTGTGTGCGTGTGTGCATGTGTGCATGTGTGCGTGTGTGCGTGTGTGCGTGTGTGCGTGTGTGCGTGTGTGCGTGTGTGCGTGTGTGTGTGTGCGTGTGTGCGTGTGTGCGTGTGTGCGTGTGTGCGTGTGTGCGTGTGTGCGTGTGTGCGTGTGTGCGTGTGTGCGTGTGTGCGTGTGTGCGTGTGTGCGTGTGTGCGTGTGTGCGTGTGTGCGTGTGTGCGTGTGTGCGTGTGTGCGTGTGTGCGTGTGTGCGTGTGTGCGTGTGTGTGTTTCATGCTTCCTTTGTTTTCAGCTTGAGAAAACATGGCAAGAAAAAGATATTTTAATCCTTATTTTCCTCAATTTGTCACAGACGACATCCCGTGTAGAGGAATCGGAATAACGGAAGCTCGAATCACTTCAACAGACAGTGACGCTTTGAAAATCATCCTTGGAGAACAGAAAACTCTTCGAATCTCCCTGTTGAAGGACACCAAAATCAGTCTAAAAACAAATTGTTATGGATAAATTCCCATTACCAACCCGGAACACATATGAGCACCTGCCCAAGGCAACGTTCCCAACAGAAAATTGCCCATCACAGTTTGTTGATTACAACGGAGTACATCAAATGAAAATAGGGATAGACCAAATACAAGGGAAGTGGTGGCTGTTTGGACGAAAAATCGGATGTCTCTCTGGCGGCGACGACGAGCGGCTTCTTTGGCCAAGTTGTCACCGAAGAACTAAAGGAGAAGGGGATTATTTGGAAAATTAGAGCGTGAAAGCGAAGATTACGGCTGCAGATTGAGTGTTTATTTACGCAAAGAGAAAACAACCCCTTAAAAAATGTGTTGAACCGGAAAAAATTGTGCAGCGAGGTATCAATGTACATGATCTATGTGATATGGTTCCTTTCCAAAAAAATATTGCGCGTTAAACACTTTGAACTTTGGGTCCCACAGCGATGAACTATGATCTTAGATCTGCTTAGATCATAGATCATTGCTGCAGCGACCCGAAGCAAACCAGAACGTGTAAACCATCTTGTTCGTGTTTTTTTTTGCCAAATTTAAAACTTGAAGGGGCCGTGGGTCTTTTCTGATTGGGAGTGCACCGTATACTTCATTCGAAAGAAATTATTTTTCGGAACAGCGCACCATACAATGGCTGTGCGCAATTTAAAAAAAAAGATCCCTGACTGTCCCTTTAGGAGTACGTAGTCTCACCTTTACATTTCGTTTCAGTCGAAAAAGTGATACCAGGTCGAAAACCGCAATAATTGCAAAAAGGCACACGTTGTAAACAAAATCAATGTAAAATGATAGAAATTGGCCACATTCAGTGTCAGCGAATGTCCAGGATAACTGCCGCCGATGAAAGTGAATTGAGCACCCCTCTGGAAATTAAGTTTTGAATTATGGACAGAATAATAAGAAATAAAAGCAGTTAAATGTTTAAACAACTGCTTTACAACAACGTTTTGATTGTGAACGGAAAACGGAAAATTTTACGCTAAAACTATTGAAAGGGCTTATGGAATGTATGACTGTCTGTATCGTGCCAGAAACACACATTTAACCTATTTTTTGTTATTTTCTTTAAAAAAAAGACCAAAATTTTGTTCGAATAGCACATTTTCGCCGCATAGAACAAATATACTCCTAGCCAAACCTACTTCGGCCAATTTGGCTACGTACACGGCCTGAGTATCCTATATTACACGGTTTACTCTAGGTACAACATCAAAACATTGGCACGTTGTAGTTTTGGCACGAACTATAACTCTAAGTAAAACACACCTTTAAAATAAGTAGCCCAGTAACCCAAACACAATGTGAGAATAAACCCAATTATCACTAAAGTAACCCAATTAGTAAAATATCTTCGGTAGAACAATGGACTACAAATGCACATGAATCTGAAAACAAATTGTTGCTTTCCCTGAATTCAAGTTTCAAACCGATTCAATGAAACGAAGAAACAGGCGTGAAGAGCGACTTCTTGAAAAAATATCAACAATTGGCCCAGAGCCCGGTTAAGCGAATAAAGTTTATGAGAAGTCGATGAATCCCTGAAATTCATAACGTATTTTTAAAAAATCAAAAAACTGACATGAGCATATTTGGAACGGCCCACAGTCCAAAAATCGCAAGGACTCCAACATTCGCAGCTGCGTGGACCAAAGCTAGACTGCCGAAAGGGTTTCTAAATTTTCAACTATTTTTCATCTTTTCTCTTTTAAATTTACCGAAACACGGTGTGTCGTTTAAGAATCACCGCTGCAAGCACGTTTGTCACCACTCCAATTAAGGAAATCTGTAACTTTTATATGTTTTTGATTTTTTATTTAAAACTACCAAGGATATTACTACAGCACACAAGATGAGCTCCCTCGGCTGTGGCAAAGAGTCAAATGTTCTAGGTTTACACATTTCTGAAAATAGAAGTACAGGAATTGTTAAAACAGCTTATAAAAGAAAAGCGGAACTTAATATAGAATAAAACGACTAGAATTCATGTGTGTGTGTGTGTGTGTGTGTGTGTGTGTGTGTGTGTGTGTGTGTGTGTGTGTGCGTGTGTGCGTGTGTGCGTGTGTGCGTGTGTGCGTGTGTGCGTGTGTGCGTGTGTGCGTGTGTGCGTGTGCGCACATGAATAAGAGCTCTTTATGGAAATGTGCACTTTGAATAAACTCGAACGGCGAATGAGATGGGCTTTGCAACATTATCCGACTAATTGGCATTAGTCCAGTTGGCAAGAGCAGTAATTAAACGCAACTTCCTTTGCTCATCTTCGCAAATAATTAAATGAAGTCACATGTTTACGAGAAATGTGATGTTCAAGCTATAAAAAAAACGGTCCGTGTTGACCCCAAGAACGTTTGATTTCTAGAAAAAGTCAGAAGAAGAGTGTGAGGCCTTAGTCGAAAACGATTATTTGCTAAGCGCTTTGCTTAATACCTTAAGTGCTGTAGCGAAAAGCACAATTAAATGCGGATGGCGAAAAATCAGGTTTGGACGAACTAAGACTAACAAAAGAAAAAAAGGAAGTATCGGGAGCGCAATGAAGAGAGAGATTTTTTTGTTTTTAATTTTTTTAATAATTGGAGAATCGTGTTTTGTAAACAAGCCAAAAACCTTCATGCCTTTTTGAAGGTATGAATATTTTCTGTCATAAATGGAACTTGAGCTATAGCTATACCGAAAAGGCACCACAAACCACAAACCGTCCAGATATTAACGAAATCATAATTTAAAAACCAATTTATATTCATGTACTTGCAAAGAACAGACAGAAAATTATATGTATATAAGATTTAAAAGTTAAAATTTTTGTCAATTAAATTATAATTACAAGGAATATCCGTAATAAATATTCATTTTACAGGGATGATAACACTTCTACTCATTACCGTAGTCTAGAAAATACAATTATTAAGTACCTTTCAAAAGAAAATACAAAAAATTGTTTAAAAACAAGAGTAACGAACAGTTAAACAATTTAATTTTTGAAGCTTGCCCTTGCCCCAAACTCAAGAAAAGAACTGAACCCTCAAAATAAGTGAAAGTGCAATGATTAACTGTGAAATATTGTAAGGTCAGAGGAGCAAGTGATCCTCTGACCTTACAATATTTCACAGTTAATCATTGCACTTTCACTTATTTCCATTAAATTCATATAATAAAACATGATTAAAAAAAGGATTATAATTTTATGCAAGAAAGGCAAACCCATTTATATTAATTTTTGTTTTACCAAAATACGGTAGTAACGATGCAGAAAATTTAAAAACAATTTTTCAGGATGTTTTCAAAGCTTGTAGATAACTTTCGCTCTGATAAGTAACAGCTGAGAGTTATTTTTAAAAGAAAGTTATTTGGTTTCAATGAAAATGGACAGTTATTATTTTTAAAAGTACACTACGGTATAAATACGGTATAAAATCTGAATTTATTAAAAATGTCTATTTTATATGGTACAAATTCTGGACCAAATTATCTGTTTGGTCCAAAACAAAATTGGTTAATTTTTATAAAAAAAATAAAAAATAAAAATAATTTTGGACCAAAAATTTTCAGGATAAGGCATGTTTTTTCAATTAAAAATCACAAAAGACTCGAAAAAATTTTTGACGGACCAACCCGGGCCAGCCCGTTCTCACAATTTTCTCGGGCCGGCCCAAAATTTTGGCGGGGTAGGAAAAAATATTCCTTATATGAAAATGAGCGTTTCATTTTAAAAAGTTGTGAGTTAAGTGAAGGAAAAATAAAAAAATATTTCTCAAACGTCAGCCTGCCTTACTTCTAAATTTTAAATCTGAACTCTGAATGTCTCTAAGATAGAGGGGCTGTCTGTCCGTGCGTAATAGGCGTATTCAATTTATAATTCAAGCAAATCTAAGAAGAACCCTTCGAAAACACACATCACCGCGGGAAAATTAGAATTCTTAAGGATAGGCCTGAATTATTTACCTTAGTTGAAAGCTCTGTTATGTTCTCTAGTGTAGGACGGCTTCAATGGGTAGATGTTTTGTTATTGAGCGAAGTTGCACGTTTTGTAATCTTTTCAAAGAATTTAATTATTCAAAACACAAGAATTGCAAATCCTTCCATGTACCTTGTCAAATCACGGCTCTGAAACCAGGGCTCAGGCACAAACATTATTCTATATCGTGTTTGGGCAAATTCAAAAAGGGCCTTTCATTAAAAAAAAAAAACTAGATTAAAAAAAGCCCATGGTATGAGAATTTCACAATTAAAAAAATATTTCAGTACTTTTGACGTCGTTTCTGTACGAATCGAGCTTATTAGGAGAGACACAGCGAAAAATAAAAATGGCTGAAAACGGGTGAACCCCCATTATGAAGTTCTTAAACTTTTCGGCCATATTTATTTTTGGGTACCTGGTTACGGTAGGTGGTCCTTGAATGAAGTTGATTTTGAAAGTATCAAAAAGGCACACACATATACTTATTTTGTGAGAAATTCAATTTCCAGAAACATTTGCTATTAGCTCAAACCCCGTTGAAAGTTTTGATCCGAAAACTGACAGATTTGGCCACATTCGACGTTTTTGTTTTATTTATCGAATTGGTAAGATAATTGGAAAAGGTTTTGCAAGTTTGATTTGGATATCTAATCTTTTACACCTCTCCAATCAAGAATTGTCCCCGTTGTTCTCAAATAATTTAAGAAAATCTAAAGAACCCTCCGAAAACACACATCACAGCGGAAAATTGAGAATTCTTAAGAATGGGCCTGAATTATTTAGCTAAGTTAAAAGCTCTCTTATGTTCTCTAGTATAGGACGCTTCAAGGGATAGATACTTTGTTATTGAACGAAATTGCACGTTTTGTAATCCTTTCAAAGAATTTAATTATTCAAAACACAAGAATTGCAAATCCTTCCGTGTACCTGATCAGATCACAGCTCTGAAACCAGGCCTCTGCGAAAACAAGTCTCTACCCAACCTGAGTGAACCTATCCTAAATGTTTTGTTTATAAGTTTTCCAAAAATTTATATTCTAAAAAAATGCGCATAATGATAGAAAAAAAGCTATAGCTGTCGCCAAACCGAAATTTCATGCTAATTACGGAAACATGCAAAGCAGGGTCTGTCGACAATGATTAGACTATGAATTTCCTATATCAACACATTTTTCCTATATAGCACGATTCCAATTTTGCGAAACCTATAGTCTGTTTCCAAATTAAGGTCGGTGACTTTTGAACAGCTTTGATATTTTGCTCTATTTTAACCACTAACGATTTGAAACATTGATGTAAATTGAGAAAAATTATGCGAAATAGCATAGTAAAAGAGGAGTGCGCAGAAAAATAAGCAATCGCGGCGGGACCTAATGTACCATTCTTTAACCGAACCGGTGCCGTTTTTCGGAAACACACTATAGTACTTATATTTTTTTAAAAGGAATCGTCAGGGGGCATTTTCAAAAGCGTATGCGAAGACTTGGTAAGCATTTTGCCCAAAATCGTTCCCATTAGAGGTGTTGGGAAAAACATTTCAAGTGAAACAGCTCGATCCCTTTTTTTAATCAAAAATGTGGCCTGACGGCCCCTTTAAGTCAAAATTTCGAGACTTCAAAGACATTCTTCGGTGGCCCCAAGATTCAATTTTTTCTTCGATTTGGCCTTAAAAGTGCACATAAGGTCGTTTAGGTCTGAATAATCGCAAAATACACTTAGCTCGTCCAAAATGGTTCTACGTGCCATTATTCACGTTTTGAATAATGGAACAGGTGACTCACTTCAATTTAAAGTTCATTTTGAAACAGGTTTTGCACGTCTCCGGTAAAATCGGAGACGAAAATTGAATCATAGGCGGCTACAATCTAAACCCTCACAAAAATACAGAGAACACTCCAAAAATTGTTAAAGTGAGTTCAAAATATGAAAACAAAAGACTATTCGGGAGGAACGCGTGATAAATGGTTAATTTCCGGATAGACTGTGACTCCAATCGTTTACTGAATAAATTTATAATCACATGCCTTTATTTCTTTTGTATTATGAGTGTTAGCAATTGCTCTATTGGAAGAAAACCCAAAGGAAACCGTCAAAGGAAAAGTTGCTTCGGAAAAGTCATGAAATCTGTTCCAACTACAAGATTTAAAATCTTCGCCGGGTAAACATTCCAGTGGGCGGAAGTTCGAGCAAAATGAACTGAAAGGAAAACGTCATCGTGTGAACTGAAGCGTAGATGGGGAAATTAGTCACAAATTTTAATACCGGTTATTATTATCTATGCACACAAGTGAATCTTTAGTCAAAAAGATAACTAAACTCTACAATTTTACTGTAATTACTTAAAGGGACCATCAGGGCCATTTTCAAGTTTATTTCAATTAATACATTTAAGTTTGTTCAACACATTTCAACTTATCAATTTCAAATCCTTTTTTCATAAAAAGGGGTAATTTCAAATCAAAGCTCAAAATATATTTATCCCAACATGCTCCAGCGTACGTTTATTCACAGCAATGCCCGCTGTTTACAGTGTTCAAACAGTTGAAAGCCGCTGGGCATTAGGAACAGTAGCACATCAACCTCATAGTCAACTGGTTAGCACTGAAAGCTGATATCCAGAGGGTCCCTGGTTCGGTTCCACACCAGTGTGATTTTTGCTTATAAAAAAAAAGATGCCTGATGAAATCGTACTTTTGCATTATGTCGTCGGTTTTATTTGTGGAAGAAAGGTGCCTGACGGTCCCTTTAAGTTGTTGGGCAAAACAGGTGATTATTACAACAATAAAACACAGCACTTTTGTAATAGTTCATGCCAAATCTATTTTTGACAAAGCATGGAAATGAACTAAATTATTATCTTATTGTTTTTCAAATGACCTTTTATATCATCATCACAAATTAATCGGAAGAATGGCATTCAATTCGACTTTGAAGCAAGGCTACCTGAAGGAACAAGAGCTTGACCGAAAATCAACGACATTTGCAAAATGTGAGGTGCAAAATGTGCATTAGTAACACTGTCATTACTCGTGCTAATTAGCTTAGATTCGCAGGTTGCGACATTTCTATGTAAGGTCGAAGGGTGAGCAGCATAGCAATCAAAAGGTTTAAAAGTCTGACTTCGGCTAAATAAAAGTGAATCCAAAATGTGGTCTGAGGTTAAAAGGTCATTTCCGTGTCTCTTGTTTGATTTATCGTTCGACAACAATGACCGACAAGATGGATGTGGGCGAGGCTGATCAGACAACCGTGAATGATGCCAATTTACTCTGCGAACGACTGAAATTCTTTTCTTCGCAATGCAAAAGACATAGAACTAGCAAATAAAAACGATATCCTACAGAATTTCAAATTTGGAGTGGGTAGATCTGAGCTACACCTACGTGAAGAACTGGAACAAATTACCACGTTTGCTTACGAAATTCTGAACACGCTGATCGCATCTTCACGAAAGTAGAAAACTATCATTAGAAGTAGAAAATTATAGCTCTCGCCGAATCATCCTCGGTTCTGTTTTATGTTTGCTGGTTCAAAATTGAGCATGTCCCTGCAAAACTCCCTATTTTTGTAGTGAACGAATGCATACTGTATGCATAACGACTAAGATAACATGTCATTTTAAGACGCAATTTATATAATGCTCGACTATGTTGTGACATAGGATTTTAGGATGGGCTGGTATCTTCAATATAATTTAAAATACATCCGTAAAAATCATACGCACAACAAAATTATCTATCTTTTTCCTTTTTCAAATTAAAATTTGTTTCACGTTGAAGCGAAATACAAACAAAAAAAGCATTTTTTACAGTAACCGAATATACCGTAACCTCAGTGGCCCAAAAACGTATTAATTCATTTAAACGGATGTATTTTATTGAAGATACTAGCCAATTCTAAAATTCTATGTCACAATCGAATGAGACCAACTCAAATAAAAAAAACTCAATTTTTTTATTTAAAAAAAAAACGGCTTCTTAAGACTTTTTCGGTTGTCGGCGATAAAAAGTTGTGAAAAAAGATCAGAAAATGTTAAACAAACAAAAATTGCTTTGAAATAACACACAGTAAGAACTGTTTTGTTTCTTGACGTTAAAAACTGTGAGAAAGAACAACGATCAAATAAATTTTAGATTTGAAATGAATGTTTTTGTTTTCGAAACCACACAGACTTCAGAGCGTCATAAACAAAAATGCTTGTTTTCGTTGATTTCTCAAACAGCAGAAGGAACTGTAACTGGAAATTGTAACAAAAGGAGCTGTGCAAACTGGAAAATGTATTATAATTATTCAGAATACCTTCTCATTACAAGAATTTAGTCATAAATTAACAAAAATTTGGAATAGAGTATGGTTGTGAACATTCGTTCGTACCATTAATACATTCAAAACGTGCATGTATAGCCGTCGCCAAATTGGAATGGTGCCAATAAAATAAGAATGTGCAAGTGATCTGTTGATATGGGAAATTCGTAGTCTTGTCATTGTCGACAGAGCATGCTTCGCATATTTCCGCAATTAGCATAAGATTTCGGTTTGGCGATAGTTATAATTGCGTTAAGAAAGAGGCAGTCGGCGGGTTTTACCACAGCATCTAAATTAAGAGCGAAAAAACTCGCTGATCATGCAATTACACATGACTATGGGTCGAACATCTACGTTTTAGTGAAAAATGTCTTCAGAGTCGCCAAAAACAGAGACCTATCTTAAGTTCACTCAGCCTTGGAACTAAGAATTTCCTCTCAAGGTAACCGATCATTGTTTTAGTTCACGTTAGCTAACAAACAATGTTTTTATTACAGAAACTCATAAAAGGGAAAGTCCTTGTTAGGGGGAGTGGTTCAGACAAACGAGGGTGAGATTGGGATGTTTTTGACCTGCAGCTGCACCCGACAATCTGAAGGCTGCAATTGCTATTGGTGGGGGTGTTCATTGCGATGGGTCCTTCAGTTGCAATTTCGTCTCCTTGCTTTGCTGAATACAGGAATGCCGTTATTATCGTGGAAAATGACGACAAAATGGAAGTGCTTCTGCTACGTTGAGGACGAAATTCGGAAACAAAACTCTAACTTAAAGTGCTCGTCAGGGGCCTTTTCAGAATTTTGTGCTAACGAAGACTTGGCAAACATTCTTGCACAACCCTTGGCTGGAGCGGTGTTCGGGGAAAAAATTTTAATTGGAATGACGTTATTGGCATACGGTTTATTTCCAATCAGAAAAGGCCCCTGACGGTCCCTTTAAACAGAGTCCCAATCTTAACACTTTATTCAACCATAAGAACTACCTTCGGATTGGGGATATTCACAAGTCTCAGTTTAACAGAAACCTTCAAAAAAAAGGAATCTCAAGAAATATTTTGATTACATTGACAACGTTGTTTCACTCAATGTTAGAAGTCTCCAATTGTGTAGTGGAATTAGCTGCTGTGCGAGGCTTAATCTTCCAAAAACTGACTCTTCTAGTCCTGTTCACATTCTGTGCCATTGTTCTGAAATCTCACTTTGTTTTCATTTAAATACCATACTTACAAAGTTGTGGCTCTGTTGAAAGTGGATGGCTGAGAGGTCAGATCCACAACTTTTGTAGACTTTAGAATTTCAGAAGTATGTACAACGGCTCTGCGAATTTCTTTGTTGAAGATGATCAGAATGAATCTAAAAGTTCGTTATATTGTTTTTTTTTTTTTTTTGAAAGTCTGTCTACCCAGAGATCATGTGGGCCGAACACCACGCAAATGTCCCGGCGAAGAATGTGTTTTTAATTGTGACCACATAACAAGTAAGCACGTCAAAAGTAAAGAGAGTAAATGCATAAACAAGAGAAGTAATGACTGCTTGGACGAAGAAACGAAGGTCTCTCGCATTGCGACTTCTGATTTCAGCCTTGCTCAGGGTGCCATCGAATTTCTGAGATTTACGTTTGGAGTTTGTTCAAGGATTTAAAATTTACCTGTTTCTTAGAGAGAAGGAGAACAAGCGATGAGAAATCCAAGCAACCAACAAATCCAAACAGAGAAACGTTGTAAGAAAAGTCCATGTAGAAGGACATTATATGGCCACAGGGGGTTTCCAAGAACGACCAGAGGATGTAATAGGAGTCGAAATAGATACCACATCCAGCTGGAATAGATATACTATGATTTTCAAACATTAGCTTACTTACAAAACAGGAAAATAAAAATGGTAAGCTCTAAGACTTTGTTTCAAGCTCCTAAGTTTTCATTAAAGAGACCGTCAGGGGCCTTTTAGTATTCAATGGTAATGAAGACTTGGGAGATTTTGAGCATAACAGTCGACTGGGGCGATATTCGTGAAAACCATTTCTGTTAGTATGGCGCAATTTGCATACGGCTTTGTTCCAATCGGAAAAGGCCCCTGACGGTCCCTTTAAAGGCAGAGGCCCAGGAAAATGAAAAAGGACCTGTCCATGACGTAACGTAGGCGAGAGAGTGTCATTTTCAATGGTGAAAAGCAGAGAGATTTATGATTAGCATGGACAGGTTCCCCTCTTCATTTTACGTGGGCCTCTGCCTTTAGGGTTGGATCATACTTCTGTACATGATAATTGAGATAGAGCCTTAGGAATCGATACTACAACGCTGTTTTAACATATTATTTTAGTTTAACGACAGTTAGTGTTAATATAAAAACATTTTCAAACATAATTTTCGTTTTTTTCACATCTTGTTGGAATGGTGCATGGGCTTTTTAGATATTCGATAACTTTGGCTACCAAGTCAAAGCCTCAGAAATGGCTAAAAATTTATGGATTACCCAAAGATGTTTTTTAAATTTTTCAACCCAGGCCATTTTTGGAACCTAAGATCCTCTTTTTGTACGATGGATTTTTCCTGGATTTTCAAAAATGCTTTAGAAATACGTTTTATATAACAAAATGCGATAAATAATTTTGAAAGGGTGGCCGCACTGTAGCTACTAAACAGGTATACGGCTAATCGGCATTGTACGAAAGTGACCTGGATCCAAAAGTTTCAGAAAAAACATATTTTTTGATGATACGAAGGCCGTACGCAGCCAATTCTGAGACTATGACCACTCGCCTAAGGAAAATATTTCATAACCAGGAGGGTATGCGCGCCTACGGCGCGCCCGGCTCCTGGCTTGCCTCCTGCGGCCGCATCTGTACGCGGCCTTCGACCTGCAAACATTCATGGCCTACGGCCATTCATTACTTGTCCTTCGGCCGTGAAAATGCCGTGAAGCACGTGAAACTCGGCATACGGACGACCTCACCCTCCCTCGCTGGGAAAATAAACGCGTGGACCTACGCTGATACACTACACACATACACACACGGTAGCGTTTTATTATAAGGGATTTGTAACGTTTTTTATAACACCGTTATTTTTCTCCAAACTGAGATCTACCCCATATTGTCCCCTATGGGCTTCAAATTCTGATAGGTATAAAATCACTAACGTAAAAAGTAGGAAATGTAGTACAGAATGCAAATGATCACAATGAAGACGATAATCCCATTGGTGACTTTGTTGGTGAAAAATTTTCGGTAGACTATTGGATTACAAATGCAAGTGAATCTAAATTGCTATTTTGATAAATCAACCGTTCGAGTAATTACCTATTTATAGAAACAAAAAGAATAGCGTGGAGGGCAATTTCCTGGAAAAACAGAATGAGTTGGCCCATTTGTCTATTCAACCACTGTACTTCTTCATCAAACTCGCTGAATTTTTGAAGTGGAGGGTTTGAAAAACTGTTATTACAAGATTGTTAATGGGACCACCCAGAATGCGAAAATGAGTAGAACTCCAACATTGGCTGAAGCGTGGACTAGAGTTAGGCGGCCGAAGGGATTTCTGAAAATAAGCTGTTTTAAGACTGTTTAAGACGTCATTGAGGCATTGAATTTGGCCACTGTATTTTTAATACTTTTTTTAGGAAAACATTTATAAAACAAACGAAAAGAATGATTCGGAACATTTTTACGCGGCCGGGGTATTTAAGCGCCGTGTGCTACTGTAGCACACGGCGCGCGTATTGTATCTCGCGCAAACTTAAAAAAGCAATGAAATCAAATTTTAATCTGAAAAATGCAATAACTTGGAAATGAAATTTGAAAAATCATTGGTTCCAACGCCAAACACGAATCTTTACGATAAAGTGATGAAAAACGTCCCATTTACACATGAAAAGGTGTTTTTGCGTTGTTTCGCACCAAAAGTCGCTAATACGAAAACATGTTATCTAGAATTATAATATGCAAATGTTAACATGCATCATTCCAATTTGTGCCTTCATTCTCTGTTGATGTTACGATTTTGTGCTAATCTAATATCAACAGAGAATACTTGAGCGAAATTGGCGTGATGCCCATTTGGCGTCAGCTATACTTTGGAGTGTTTTATCTATTCACACCGAAAATTTTAGGACCCAGTATTTTGAGAAAATTTTGAGAAGTTTATAAAAAGGTCGTTTTAAAGTGGCTACGTGAGTAAAAAAACTAACCTAAACACATAGTGTTTATGGAGCACTAAAGACGACAAACTGTTACAGTAAATTCCGATCAGGGACATCTAAAATGAGGCATTTTCTTAAGAAACCCAGATTTCTTACTGTAAAGATAAGCCCAGCGTAAGTTATGATTTCCCATTGCGGTGGCTGTTGCGAGTCGGAAGCTTGGCACATTTCAGTGTGAGAGACGTCTGAGAGATTACAATTGAGGGTAGAAAAACAGAAATCTAAGAAAACAATTAAAAAAGCATGGAAACGAAACAAGGACGTGAGATGGGAGCTCGCATGCGAGCATTGGAATCGGAAATCGTGTTGGGCTGAAATTGAGGAAAATACAGTAATCCGCTCTTAAAGGGACAGTCAGGCGGGTTTCACAACATTGGCTCATTCAAGAGAGAAAAATTCGCTGATCATGAAAAAAAGTGTAAGACTTTAGGTCGAAAATTTACCGTTTTCGAGAAGATGCGCTTCAAAGTCGCCAAACACATGTATCCGTCTACAGATTTATAGACGGGCAGTACGCCCTGCGTGTCCGGTATTTACAAGGCATGCTAATGAGCCGAATTTCATTTTAAAGACTTGAAAGAGCATTGGAAACGAGGTAATTTCCAATTCGCATAAGCCGTAGCCAATCGAAAATGAAAAGAAGAGCGCCCTTACTGTTCCTTTAAAATGGCTTAGACCTTAATGTAAAACGCTAAAGTTTCGCTCGATCCTACTTCCGGAAACTAGACTAATTTATGCCAAAGTGACATTGTTGTGACTGGAAATTAAATTTATGGCCCTCTTGCTTGGGTCCGAATTAGCAGTGTTCCAGAGTTCGTATTGTTTCAAAACTGTTTTGGTAAAGTTCTTTACCAAAGTATACAGTTGTTCCCTGTTCATATCGTATTCGAAAGACTGTTTTCTACTTGGCGTGGGAAGATACAATCTGTTTTGACTTCTAGGAAATGTGCTGGGATACATAAAATCTTTCGATGTTTTGAACTGTCTCGGAATTTGTGGTTCGATTGAGCGTATGGATAATACAGGTTGAGTTCCACAGACTTTCGGGCGTTTGACTTCCAAGTATAGCTGTCGGTCGCTTGAGTCCGCTTTGCGGTACACGATCGATTAGTGACTGAGCGGTGGGATCAGAACACGTTTCAGTCGTTTCCTAAAAGACTGTGGTCGCTGCATCCCCTCAAGAAAAAATTTTGACAGCCGCTTGGGTGGCAAAGTGTCCCGGTCTCGGGATTATGAGGCCATTTAAAAGAATCCGCAATGGGTGAAAGCTGGGGGTTGACCGTCAGGTGTTAACCATACGGCGCTGATCTGTTAACCGTTCTGCGAATAGTGTGGGTCCGAGTTTGAGGTTTAAATGCATTGCCGACGTTTTGTTAAAGGGACAGTTAGGCGGGTTTCCGTTTGGCGTCAGCTATATATACCTCTTTTATATGTTTAGGACCGCAACCGGTGCAGGCCCACACGGTCGAACAATACAAAGGGGGGGGGGGTGCAGGTGTACACGACAGAGAAAGGCGAGAGTACGCGAGAAAAAGCGAGACGCAGAATGGTGCGCTATTCAAAAAAAAATTTTCGACACAACTTGAGGCACTCATAATTTGGTCAATTTTGCTCCAAAGAAGAGAAAATGGGACACTTTTCTGAATCAGGAGAAGAAGATTTACTCATTTATCACAAGTCTAGGAAAACGTTAACGTTCAAAAAAACATCTTTCAAAAACTCCTGTTTTGTTCGTTGATCGTTACTCAATTGCCACAAACCATTGCTTCACACGCGTTGGATAGCAGTGCCTCCGAAGCCGACAAAACAACTTGAATCACCACAATTGGGAACAAAAGTCGTCCACGTGGAAAAATGAGCGTGTTCAAGCAATGCTGGATTAAAAAATTTCCAGGGTTCAGAATAACAAAAAAACTTTTGCAGAATGCAAAATGTTTGTAAAGCTATTACTGTAGAGGATTATGAGCACAAAAAACCTGTCTACCAGTTCAACGGTTCACTTTTGATGCTTTATTCAAATAATCAACCATATGAACTCTTAACGTTGGAGCTCTTCTTCGGCATAACAGTTATAGAGACTTTAGGAGATAAAACTGGTTTAAATAGCGTTTTAGGCGACTTCAACGCAGTTCGGATCTCTCGGTTGAATAAAATTAGCAGCAGACTAAAGTTTTAGGTACTTTCCAATATAGTCACTTACCCGCAGGTCATATGAGCCAAACACCATGCTAAAGTTCCAGTCAGGAAAACACCAACTACCGTACTACAGTAACAAGTGACTAGGTCGAAAGTGAACAAAGTCATGGAATAAACCATTGAAATAATAACAGATTGGACGAAAAACCGCAAGTCTCTTGCATTTCTGCGACGAGAATCTTCCTGGGACATTATGGTACTGATTTTCTGAAGTTTTTCTGTTCACCGTTTGGCTTCAAAACCCACTCTTCTGTTCAGAGTTAGAAGGATCAGTGTACAAACGTCTAACACTCCCAAAATAACAAACAAAGTAACATTGTAGCATAGGTCTATATAGAATCCTATAAAATCACCACATTTGGTCGACTCAAATGTCCAAGCTGTATATGTAGTGTCGAAATAAAAGCCACAGCCGTCTGGAAAACTGGTATAAAAAAGACAGAATCAATAAAGACCTTAACTTTTTACGCCTAAAGAATATAGGGAAACTTTTCTATTACACAAAATAATTTTTCATAACTTTTTAAGACCGAGTCAATTTTGGATGACCAGTTAAGATAGAGCTGCCGCCAAATTGGAATAAAGCCTATAAAATTGAACTAACTTATATAAGAGTTTTGAACCATAACTTTTCTTCATTTTCGATAATATCGTAGCACCCAAAGTGGAAGGTGACAAAGTTAAAAAGGGAAATAAATACAGGATAATTGAAAAATTTTTTCATGTAGTTCGCAAAGATAAAATGTCTCCAAATTTGCGACTGTATGGCTTTCATAGTTTTAATTCATAGTTGGAAGAGATTTTTGGGAAAATTTATTTCCTAGAAAACTGCTCATATGTTTTTCCACTTTCAACAAAGTTAAATTACCTGAGCCGGTCTCAAATGTGCTAACGAAATTAAAACTTGGGTCATGAACACATTTTCAGAAAATCCGAATTTTGTTTGTCTCAAAAATGGCTTATCTATTTTATTTTATTATCTGTCTGTTCATTTATTTATCTGTTAATTACGAATTACGAAAACTGACCTAAGTGAAATACTCCCAGGTAAATAATGAATCCAACAATGACCTGATCGCCATCTTTGGATCAAACGTTGGGAAAATCTAATATTTTCTTATGTCGCTCGCCTCACGATCAGATGAGCAATTTATTCTTACTGCGTTTAAAAGGAATTACAAAAACTGACCTAGGTTAAATATACCAAAGTATAGTCCGCAAATGACCAAAATACAAACAATAATGATTAGTGTAATTTTGTTTGTAAACCATTTTCGATAAGCCGATGGACGGAAAATGCACATGAATCTAAAAAGGTGAATTCATTAAAAAATGTAAGTACCTGTTAATAGAGATGACTAAAATTGCGTGATAGGCAACTTCCTCAAAGAAAACAGCAGTCTGTCCCATTTGGAAATTCAGCCACTTCAAATTCTTGCTAACTCCTCTGAAACGAATGTGTATTCAAAAAACTAATGCACTGTGTTACAGGAGCATAACGGGAACGGCCCATGTCGCAAAAATCAGTAGAACTCCTGTATTTGCAATCGAATGAACCAAAGTGAGTCGGCCGAAAGGGTTCCTAAAATCAAGTTTTTACTGTTTCCACCAAATTTCTTGTATTTTACCTTTTTTGCACTTACCTGAAAACATTGTGTTTGTAGAGTACAATCGACTAGACGCAATTACAGATGATCCAGACATCTGTAAATTAGGAAGCGTGTGTGTGAGTGTGTGAGTGTGTGAGTGTGTGAGTGTGTGAGTGTGTGAGTGTGTGAGTGTGTGAGTGTGTGAGTGTGTGAGTGTGTGAGTGTGTGAGTGTGTGAGTGTGTGAGTGTGTGAGTGTGTGAGTGTGTGAGTGTGTGAGTGTGTGAGTGTGTGAGTGTGTGAGTGTGTGAGTGTGTGAGTGTGTGAGTGTGTGAGTGTGTGAGTGTGTGAGTGTGTGAGTGTGTGAGTGTGTGAGTGTGTGAGTGTGTGAGTGTGTGAGTGTGTGAGTGTGTGAGTGTGTGAGTGTGTGAGTGTGTGAGTGTGTGAGTGTGTGAGTGTGTGAGTGTGTGAGTGTGTGAGTGTGTGAGTGTGTGAGTGTGTGAGTGTGTGAGTGTGTGAGTGTGTGAGTGTGTGAGTGTGTGAGTGTGTGAGTGTGTGAGTGTGTGAGTGTGTGAGTGTGTGAGTGTGTGAGTGTGTGAGTGTGTGAGTGTGTGAGTGTGTGAGTGTGTGAGTGTGTGAGTGTGTGAGTGTGTGAGTGTGTGAGTGTGTGAGTGTGTGAGTGTGTGAGTGTGTGAGTGTGTGAGTGTGTGAGTGTGTGAGTGCGTGAGTGTGTGAGTGTGTGAGTGTGTGAGTGTGTGAGTGTGTGAGTGTGTGAGTGTGTGAGTGCGTGAGTGTGTGAGTGTGTGAGTGTGTGAGTGTGTGAGTGTGTGAGTGCGTGAGTGTGTGAGTGTGTGAGTGTGTGAGTGTGTGAGTGTGTGAGTGCGTGAGTGTGTGAGTGTGTGAGTGTGTGAGTGTGTGAGTGTGTGAGTGTGTGAGTGTGTGAGTGTGTGAGTGTGTGAGTGTGTGAGTGTGTGAGTGTGTGAGTGTGTGAGTGTGTGAGTGTGTGAGTGTGTGAGTGTGTGAGTGTGTGAGTGTGTGAGTGTGTGAGTGTGTGAGTGTGTGAGTGTGTGAGTGTGTGAGTGTGTGAGTGTGTGAGTGTGTGAGTGTGTGAGTGTGTGAGTGTGTGAGTGTGTGAGTGTGTGAGTGTGTGAGTGTGTGAGTGTGTGAGTGTGTGAGTGTGTGAGTGTGTGAGTGTGTGAGTGTGTGAGTGTGTGAGTGTGTGAGTGTGTGAGTGTGTGAGTGTGTGAGTGTGTGAGTGTGTGAGTGTGTGAGTGTGTGAGTGTGTGAGTGTGTGAGTGTGTGAGTGTGTGAGTGTGTGAGTGTGTGAGTGTGTGAGTGTGTGAGTGTGTGAGTGTGTGAGTGTGTGAGTGTGTGAGTGTGTGAGTGTGTGAGTGTGTGAGTGTGTGAGTGTGTGAGTGTGTGAGTGTGTGAGTGTGTGAGTGTGTGAGTGTGTGAGTGTGTGAGTGTGTGAGTGTGTGAGTGTGTGAGTGTGTGAGTGTGTGAGTGTGTGAGTGTGTGAGTGTGTGAGTGTGTGAGTGTGTGAGTGTGTGAGTGTGTGAGTGTGTGAGTGTGTGAGTGTGTGAGTGTGTGAGTGCGTGAGTGTGTGAGTGTGTGAGTGTGTGAGTGTGTGAGTGTGTGAGTGTGTGAGTGTGTGAGTGTGTGAGTGTGTGAGTGCGTGAGTGTGTGAGTGTGTGAGTGTGTGAGTGTGTGAGTGTGTGAGTGCGTGAGTGTGTGAGTGTGTGAGTGTGTGAGTGTGTGAGTGCGTGAGTGTGTGAGTGTGTGAGTGTGTGAGTGTGTGAGTGTGTGAGTGTGTGAGTGTGTGAGTGCGTGAGTGTGTGAGTGTGTGAGTGTGTGAGTGTGTGAGTGTGTGAGTGCGTGAGTGTGTGAGTGTGTGAGTGTGTGAGTGTGTGAGTGTGTGAGTGTGTGAGTGTGTGAGTGTGTGAGTGTGTGAGTGTGTGAGTGTGTGAGTGTGTGAGTGTGTGAGTGTGTGAGTGTGTGAGTGTGTGAGTGTGTGAGTGTGTGAGTGTGTGAGTGTGTGAGTGTGTGAGTGTGTGAGTGTGTGAGTGTGTGAGTGTGTGAGTGTGTGAGTGTGTGAGTGTGTGAGTGTGTGAGTGTGTGAGTGTGTGAGTGTGTGAGTGTGTGAGTGTGTGAGTGTGTGAGTGTGTGAGTGTGTGAGTGTGTGAGTGTGTGAGTGTGTGAGTGTGTGAGTGTGTGAGTGTGTGAGTGTGTGAGTGTGTGAGTGTGTGAGTGTGTGAGTGTGTGAGTGTGTGAGTGTGTGAGTGTGTGAGTGTGTGAGTGTGTGAGTGTGTGAGTGTGTGAGTGTGTGAGTGTGTGAGTGTGTGAGTGTGTGAGTGTGTGAGTGTGTGAGTGCGTGAGTGTGTGAGTGTGTGAGTGTGTGAGTGTGTGAGTGTGTGAGTGTGTGAGTGTGTGAGTGTGTGAGTGTGTGAGTGCGTGAGTGTGTGAGTGTGTGAGTGTGTGAGTGTGTGAGTGTGTGAGTGTGTGAGTGCGTGAGTGTGTGAGTGTGTGAGTGTGTGAGTGTGTGAGTGCGTGAGTGTGTGAGTGTGTGAGTGTGTGAGTGTGTGAGTGTGTGAGTGTGTGAGTGTGTGAGTGTGTGAGTGTGTGAGTGTGTGAGTGTGTGAGTGTGTGAGTGTGTGAGTGTGTGAGTGTGTGAGTGTGTGAGTGTGTGAGTGTGTGAGTGTGTGAGTGTGTGAGTGTGTGAGTGTGTGAGTGTGTGAGTGCGTGAGTGTGTGAGTGTGTGAGTGTGTGAGTGTGTGAGTGTGTGAGTGTGTGAGTGTGTGAGTGTGTGAGTGTGTGAGTGTGTGAGTGTGTGAGTGTGTGAGTGTGTGAGTGTGTGAGTGTGTGAGTGTGTGAGTGTGTGAGTGTGTGAGTGTGTGAGTGTGTGAGTGTGTGAGTGTGTGAGTGTGTGAGTGTGTGAGTGTGTGAGTGTGTGAGTGTGTGAGTGTGTGAGTGTGTGAGTGTGTGAGTGTGTGAGTGTGTGAGTGTGTGAGTGTGTGAGTGTGTGAGTGTGTGAGTGTGTGAGTGTGTGAGTGTGTGAGTGTGTGAGTGTGTGAGTGTGTGAGTGTGTGAGTGCGTGAGTGTGTGAGTGTGTGAGTGTGTGAGTGTGTGAGTGTGTGAGTGTGTGAGTGTGTGAGTGCGTGAGTGTGTGAGTGTGTGAGTGTGTGAGTGTGTGAGTGTGTGAGTGCGTGAGTGTGTGAGTGTGTGAGTGTGTGAGTGTGTGAGTGTGTGAGTGTGTGAGTGTGTGAGTGTGTGAGTGTGTGAGTGTGTGAGTGTGTGAGTGTGTGAGTGTGTGAGTGTGTGAGTGTGTGAGTGTGTGAGTGTGTGAGTGTGTGAGTGTGTGAGTGTGTGAGTGTGTGAGTGTGTGAGTGTGTGAGTGTGTGAGTGTGTGAGTGTGTGAGTGTGTGAGTGTGTGAGTGTGTGAGTGTGTGAGTGTGTGAGTGTGTGAGTGTGTGAGTGTGTGAGTGTGTGAGTGTGTGAGTGTGTGAGTGTGTGAGTGTGTGAGTGTGTGAGTGTGTGAGTGTGTGAGTGTGTGAGTGTGTGAGTGTGTGAGTGTGTGAGTGTGTGAGTGTGTGAGTGTGTGAGTGTGTGAGTGTGTGAGTGTGTGAGTGTGTGAGTGTGTGAGTGTGTGAGTGTGTGAGTGTGTGAGTGTGTGAGTGTGTGAGTGTGTGAGTGTGTGAGTGTGTGAGTGTGTGAGTGTGTGAGTGTGTGAGTGTGTGAGTGTGTGAGTGTGTGAGTGTGTGAGTGTGTGAGTGTGTGAGTGTGTGAGTGTGTGAGTGTGTGAGTGTGTGAGTGTGTGAGTGTGTGAGTGTGTGAGTGTGTGAGTGTGTGAGTGTGTGAGTGTGTGAGTGTGTGAGTGTGTGAGTGTGTGAGTGTGTGAGTGTGTGAGTGTGTGAGTGTGTGAGTGTGTGAGTGTGTGAGTGTGTGAGTGCGTGAGTGTGTGAGTGTGTGAGTGTGTGAGTGTGTGAGTGTGTGAGTGTGTGAGTGTGTGAGTGCGTGAGTGTGTGAGTGTGTGAGTGTGTGAGTGTGTGAGTGTGTGAGTGTGTGAGTGCGTGAGTGTGTGAGTGTGTGAGTGTGTGAGTGTGTGAGTGCGTGAGTGTGTGAGTGTGTGAGTGTGTGAGTGTGTGAGTGTGTGAGTGTGTGAGTGTGTGAGTGTGTGAGTGTGTGAGTGTGTGAGTGTGTGAGTGTGTGAGTGCGTGAGTGTGTGAGTGTGTGAGTGCGTGAGTGTGTGAGTGTGTGAGTGTGTGAGTGTGTGTTTCAGATTCATCCAAGAAGTATACAGCGTAGTACATCAAACAAATTACCACAATAAAAATAATGAAACCAAATGTAACTTTGCTGGTAAACCATTTTCGATAAATCGACGGGAAACATATACAAGTAAATCTAAAAAGCTAACAGGTAAAGATTTCCTCAGAAGTTTACCGATTGAGTGAAACAAAAACAATAGCATGGAGCGCAATTTCTTGAAACAACAAAATCAATTGACCCATTTGACTATTAAGCCATTGCAGTTCATCACTGACTCCTCTGTAAATTAAATAATGTACAAAACCATTTTTTTCAGTTACAAGAGGATCAAAGGTGCCACCCATGACGCAAAAATTATCAAGACACCTATGTTTGCCAAAGAATGAACAAGCGTTAGGCGACCGAAGGAGTTTCTAAATTGACGATAAGTTAGAGAGGTAAACATAGAGGGAGAAAAAGAAAGAAAGAGAGAGAGAGAGAGAGAGAGAGAGAGAGAGAAAGGCGAAAAAGATAAGAAAACTTTCCTAAACACATAATGTTTGTATAGAACCATTGATGACAAAAAGTTACAAAAAATCCCAACCAACGACATCTAAACGAAATTTACGGAATTCTTTGTTATTCCTACAATCAGAATTAGTCCCGAAAATACGACAATTTTCCATTGTTGAGGTCGATTTGGATCTGAAGCTTTGCAAGCATCTAAAGGAAATTTTTGCTATTAAAGCATATGTATCTGCTTACCTTTCATATTGATAAATATGAAAGGTAAGCAGATACATATGCTTACCTTTCATATTTATCAATATACATATGCGATACTCAGCTATGACAGTTTTAGTTAGCAACTGCAACAATGATTTGCAATTTCAAGAAAAGAGAGTTTGGTCATTGAATTTCTCACACGTTCCAGGCTCCTCATTAGTTTTCTTGGGAGAACAGGCGCTTTGCATTGTATTTGTCAAGATAAACAAACCTTGCGTTCAAATGACAAAAGTGTTTCGATGATACACGCACACGCACACGCACACGCACACGCACACGCACACGCACACACACACGCACACGCACACGCACACGCACACGCACACGCACACGCACACGCACACGCACACGCACACGCACACGCACACGCACACGCACACGCACACGCAGATCATTTTTCAAAAACTCACAAGTTCCCTGGGGCATATACTCTCACCGACATATAGGCGCAAACGCAAAAACACTTCAAGTACATTTCATTAATTTACTGAATTTTCGGCTGGTTGAACGGCGGATTGCTTACTCTTTGTACAATAGACACTTCTACTCCTCCTGTTGACATAATGACAGAGATTGGAGAATAAACCACTTTTCGAATTTCTTTGTTGAAAAGTACCAAAATGACTCTGAAATATAAACATAGAGCCTAATTGCACTAGTTATACCCGGATATCACATGAGCCGAGCACCAAGCAAACGTCCCGGCAAGAAACACTTTTGTAATTGTAGTAACCCAACAGGTTACAACGTTGAAAGTGAACAATGTAACACCGTATACAACAGAACTCGTGACAGCCTGGGCAAAGAAGCGGACGTCTCTTGCATTTCGACTGCGAACTGCTGCACTGGTCAAGGAATTATCGAAATGCTTAACAAACTGGTGATTTTCAAGTATTTTAAAAACAAACTTTGCTGTTGAAGCGAAGGAGAACTAGAGTGCAAATATCGCAAAGTCCCACAATTCCAAAGAGAGAAACATTGTAACTCAAGTCTATGTAGAGCCCCATGAACTGTCCACATACAGTGTCAGCGAATAGCCATGCGACGTGATCGGTTTCAAAATAGAAGCCACAACCTTCTGAAGAAAATACGTGCAACTGAAAAAGTCTGACCCCGTTCACTAAACAGAGTGCACAGTTCGCCCAATAACAAAATTTTGTATCAAGAAATTTTGACGGGGGTTTATAAAAAGATTCGGAAAACAGATCAACATTTTGTTGATAAAGTTGTGCACACGCCACCGTTAACCCAGCAGGTTAGAACGGTAAAACAAACTCAGCAGGTTACACCAAGATAAACTTGGGGGTGTTTCATGTTGTACCACTGATTTCGCGCAGTGCGGCGCGCGCGACGGGGCGACCACGAGTTGTTGCATGATGCGCTGGCACGTGATGTAACCAAATACGAGTTTAACCCCAACCAATATGTAACCAGGAATTTTTGTAACTTTTAATCTTGTAGGTTGGAAGGCAAATTGTAACGTAAACACGTTGTAAGTGGGACGCTTGTAACCCTATTTGCATGTGGGTTACATGTGCAATCACTTTTTTATCTCTTGTAATAAAACGTGTGCATGCTTTACAAGCACACGTTTATTGTCACAGAGGTCGAGGAGAAGAAAGCCCGAGGTTTACGCCTCACTTCATTGTCACGGCCGCAGGCCGCCGCCTGATTGACTGACCGGATGTCACGTGTTGTTACGGCCGCAGGCCGCTTCACTGACCGGCCGCAGGCCGCCTAACTGAGCAACCATAGGCCGCGGGTCGTGTTCAGGAGGGTGCGCGTCATATGCGCCTAGGGTACACTTTGTGTATTGTGCAAGTTATCCAGGTTACAAAATTAAAAACAAGAAAAACTCGTTCTAGTTACCATAGTAATTTTCAAGTTTCATTGTGGGAGTCCCCGCGCGTCGACCACTGTAGCAGTTGTAAAAGTTTGCTTTAACGACTCGTCAGGTGCCATTTCCGAATCGTATGCTAATGAAAACTTGGCACAACCGTTGGAGCAGTGTTCGGAAAAATAATTTCAATCGGAATGGCTCGATTAGCATATGGTTCATTCCCAATCAGAAAAGGCCCCTGATGATCCCTTTGACGCTATGGTGTATCTAGCACAATTAGGAATATCGATGAGTTTGACTTACTTAAATAAAATGAGAAATAGTAGATTCCGCACAGAATGAATATCAAAACAACCACAATAATAGTTAACTTGGGAGTAAACCATTTGCGATAGATGCGAGGATAACAAATACAAGTTAATCTAAAACTTCAGAATTCCTCTAAAATCATTTTTTTTCAACCTGTTGATGGAGACAAAAACGATGGCGTGAAAGGCGATTTCTTGGAAGAAAAGGCCCAACTGCCCCATTTGGTAGTTGAGCCATTGAAGATCATCACGAATGTCTCTAAAATTGTTTGTTTTCTGTAGTATTCAGAATAATTCACGTAATAGTTGTTGGAACAACCCAAAGAGTGAATATTACAAGGACTGCAACGTTGGCTAAAGAATGCAGCAAGGTGAAACGACCGAAAGAATTTCTAAAACTTTCAACATGAATTCATTTTCAAAATTTTAACCTGAAAACGTGGTGTCTGTAGAGCACAAGAGAAGACAGCAAATTGCAGAAAATCCCCAAAAGAGAAATCTAAAGAATTTTTGTGTTTTTGAATTTATAAAAAAACTTACGCTCAGAATAAGGCAGGCAAGAAGGATTGATTGCCATTTTTTCAGAGGAGTGTGATCTGTAGCCATGCACATTTTTCCGAAGCTCCCTGTCGCGAATATGTGAAGTCGAAGTCTACGAACTTTAGTTATATAGACCAGCGTGTGTAAACTAAAGTTTATGTGAATTATGAGAGTGGATTCGTGAGAACAGGGACTGAAACTAAAAGATTTGTAGGGTTTGTGGGAACGGTATATATCGTAGCGTTTTGTTAAGGACTACTGAGAACATTTTGTATTTTTTCCTGGTACAAAAGAAAGAGGGCACTGTGGTTTCAGACGCAATGTAACCTTTATATACTGTAACGCGTTTATAGCATGTTTCCAACGGATACGTCTCATAACAACGACGAAACTTTAGAACAATGTGGTTTGCAAACAAAACGATGACGACAACAGCATTCGCGCCATCATCTAGGCGAGAATCGGGTCACCATTTTAATGGGACCGTAAGGGGCCTTTTCGATTTGGAAATGGATAGTATGCAAATCAGGACATTTCAATTGAAATCATTTTCTCGAACACCGCTCCAGACAACGGCCGTGCGCAAAATGCTTGCCAAGTCTTCATTAGCATGCGATTTGGAAAATTAAAGGCTTCTGACGAGCCCTTTAATTTTCGCTTGCTCCTGACGTGTTTTAAAAAGAACAATAACATATTTTGGCCTACCAAAGGATTTTTCCTACGAAAACTGTAAAATAACGTTTTCCACATCAAATAGGTTGAACATTTCGTTTTCAAATTTGATTTTTGTCATGATGGTCATTTGTATTCGAAATTTAGTTTGGAATAATGTGCAGAAATGTTTTTGGGCATCTTTTTATTTTAGATTCAGCTTCTGAAGTCCTTCTGAATCTTCAAATGTGTCCATGGACACAATTCAGCTTCAGAAATTCTTCTGAACCTTCAAATGTGTCCATGGACACAATTCAGCTTCTGAACTTTTTCTGAAACTTCAAATGTGTCCATTGACACAATTCAGCTTCTGAAGTCCTTCTGAACCTTCAAATGTGTCCATGGACACAAATCAGCTTCTGAAGTCCTTCTGAATCTTCAAATGTGTCCATGGACACAATTCAGCTTCTGAACTTTTTCTGAACCTTCAAATGTGTCCATGGACACAATTCAGCTTCAGAAATTCTTCTGAACCTTCAAATGTGTCCATGGACACAATTCAGCTTCTGAACTTTTTCTGAAACTTCAAATGTGTCCATTGACACAATTCAGCTTCTGAAGTCCTTCTGAACCTTCAAATGTGTCCATGGACACAAATCAGCTTCTGAAGTCCTTCTGAATCTTCAAATGTGTCCATGGACACAATTCAGCTTCTGAACTTTTTCTGAACCTTCAAATGTGTCCATGGACACAATTCAGCTTCTGAAGTCCTTCTGAATCTTCAAATGTGTCCATGGACACAATTCAGCGTCAGAAATTCTTCTGAACCTTCAAATGTGTCCATGGACACAATTCAGCTTCTGAAATCCTTCTGAATCTTCAAATGTGTCCATGGACACAATTCAGCTTCTGAAGTCCTTCTGAATCTTCAAATGTGTCCATGGACACAATTCAGCTTCAGAAATTCTTCTGAACCTTCAAATGTGTCCATGGACACAATTCAGCTTCTGAACTTTTTCTGAAACTTCAAATGTGTCCATTGACACAATTCAGCTTCAGAAATTCTTTTGAACCTTCAAATGTGTCCATGGACACACTTCAGCTTCTGAAGTCCTTCTGAATCTTCAAATGTGTTCATGGACACAAATCAGCTTCAGAAGTTCTTCTGAATTTACAAATGTGTCCATGGACACAATTCAGCTTCAGAAATTCTTTTGAGTCTTCAAATGTGTCCATGGACACAATTCAGCTTCAAAAAATTCTTCTGAACCTTCAAATGTGTCCATGGACACAATTCAGCTTCTGAAGTCCTTCTGAATCTTCAAATGTGTCCATGAACACAATTCAGCTTCTGAAGTCCTTCTGAATCTTCAAATGTGTCCATGGACACAATTCAGCTTGAGAAATTCTTCTGAACCTTCAAATGTGTCCATGGACACAATTCAACTTCAGAAATTTTCTGAACCTTCAGATGTGTCCTTGGACACAATTCAGCTTCTGTAGTCCTTCTGAATCTTCAAATGTGTTCATGGACACAAATCAGCTTCAGAAGTTCTTCTGAATCTACAAATGTGTCCATGGACACAATTCAGCTTCAGAAATTCTTCTGAGTCTTCAAATGTGTCCATGGACACAATTCAGCTTCAGAAATTCTTCTGAACCTTCAAATGTGTCCATGGACACAATTCAGCTTCTGAAGTCCTTCTGAATCTTCAAATGTGTCCATGAACACAATTCAGCTTCTGAAGTCCTTCTGAATCTTCAAATGTGTCCATGGACACAATTCAGCTTCAGAAATTCTTCTGAACCTTCAAATGTGTCCATGGACACAATTCAGCTTCAGAAATTTTCTGAACCTTCAGATGTGTCCTTGGACACAATTCAGCTTCTGAAGTCCTTCTGAATCTTCAAAAGTGTCCATGGACACAATTCAGCTTCGGAAGTCCTTCTGAATCTTCAAATGTGTCCATGGACACAATTCAGCTTCAGAAATTCTTCTGAACCTTCAAATGTGTCCATGGACACAATTCAGCTTCTGAACTTTTTCTGAAACTTCAAATGTGTCCATTGACACAATTCAGCTTCAGAAATTCTTTTGAACCTTCAAATGTGTCCATGGACACAATTCAGCTTCTGAAGTCCTTCTGAATCTTCAAAAGTGTCCATGGACACAATTCAGCTTCGGAAGTCCTTCTGAATCTTCAAATGTGTCCATGGACACAATTCAGCTTCAGAAATTCTTCTGAACCTTCAAATGTGTCCTTGGACACAATTCAGCTTCTGAAGTCCTTCTGAATCTTCAAATGTGTCCATGGACACAATTCAGCTTCAGAAATTCTTCTGAACCTTCAGATGTGTCCATGGACACAATTCAGCTTCAGAAATTCTTCTGAACCTTCAAATGACACAACTCAGCTCCAGAAATTCTTCTGAACCTTCAAATGTGTCCATGGACACAATTCAGCTTCAGAACTTCTTCTGAACCTTCAAATGTGTCCATGGACACAATTCAGCTTCTGAAGTCCTTCTGAAACTTCAAATGTGTCCATGGACACAATTCAGCTTCAGAAATTCTTCTGAACCTTCAAATGTGTCTATGGACACAATTCAGCTTCAGAAATTCTTCTGAATCTTCAAATGTGTCCATGGACACAATTCAGCTTCAGAAATTCTTCTGAACCTTCAAATGTGTCCATGGACACAATTCAGCTTCTGAAGTCCTTCTGAAACTTCAAATGTGTCCATGGACACAATTCAGCTTCAGAAATTCTTCTGAACCTTCAAATGTGTTCATGGACACAATTCAGCTTCTGAAGTCCTTCTGAAACTTTAAATGTGTTTATGGACACAATTCAGCTTCAGAAATTCTTCTGAACCTTCAAATGTGTTCATGGACACAAATCAGCTTCAGAAGTTCTTCTGAACCTTCAAATGTGTCCATGGACACAATTCAGCTTCTGAAGTCCTTCTGAAACTTCAAATGTGTCCATGGACACAATTCAGCTTCAGAAATTCTTCTGAACCTTCAAATGTGTCTATGGACACAATTCAGCTTCAGAAATTCTTCTGAACCTTCAAATGTGTCCATGGACAGAATTCAGCTTCTGAAGTCCTTTTGAATCTTCAAATGTGTCCATGGACACAATTCAGCTTCAGAAATTCTTCTGATCCTTCAAATGTGTCCATGGACACAATTCAGCTTCTGAAGTCCTTCTGAAACTTCAAATGTGTCCATGGACACAATTCAGCTTGAGAAATTCTTCTGAACCTTCAAATGTGTCCATGGACACAATTCAGCTTCTGAAGTCCTTCTGAATCTTCAAATGTGTCCATGGACACAATTCAGCTTCTGAAGTCCTTCTGAATCTTCAAATGTGTCCATGGACACCATTCAGCTTCAGAAATTCTTCTGAACATTCAAATGTGTCCATGGACACAATTCAGCTTCTGAAGTCCTTCTGAATCTTCAAATGTGTTCATGGACACAAATCAGCTTCAGAAGTTCTTCTGAATCTTCAAATGTGTCCATGGACACAATTCAGCTTCAGAAATTCTTCTGAAACTTCAAATGTGTCCATTGACATAATTCAGCTTCTGAAGTCCTTCTGAATCTTCAAATGTGTCCATGGACACAAATCAGCTTCAGAAATTCTTCTGAACCTTCAAATGTGTCCATGGACACAAATCAGCTGCAGAAGTTCTTCTGAATCTTCAAGTGTGTCCATGGACACAATTCAGCTTCTGAAATCCTTCTGAATCTTCAAATGTGTCCATGGACACAATTCAGCTTCTGAAGTCCTTCTGAATCTTCAAATGTGTCCATGGACACAATTCAGCTTCAGAAATTCTTCTGAACCTTCAAATGTGTCCATGGACACAATTCAGCTTCTGAACTTTTTCTGAATCTTCAAATGTGTCCATTGACACAATTCAGCTTCAGAAATTCTTCTGAGTCTTCAAATGTGTCCATGGACACAATTCAGCTTCAGAAATTCTTCTGAACCTTCAAATGTGTCCATGGACACAATTCAGCTTCTGAAGTCCTTCTGAATCTTCAAATGTGTCCATGAACACAATTCAGCTTCTGAAGTCCTTCTGAATCTTCAAATGTGTCCATGGACACAATTCAGCTTCAGAAATTCTTCTGAACCTTCAAATGTGTCCATGGACACAATTCAGCTTCTGAACTTTTTCTGAAACTTCAAATGTGTCCATTGACACAATTCAGCTTCAGAAATTCTTTTGAACCTTCAAATGTGTCCATGGACACAATTCAGCTTCTGAAGTCCTTCTGAATCTTCAAAAGTGTCCATGGACACAATTCAGCTTCGGAAGTCCTTCTGAATCTTCAAATGTGTCCATGGACACAATTCAGCTTCAGAAATTCTTCTGAACCTTCAAATGTGTCCTTGGACACAATTCAGCTTCTGAAGTCCTTCTGAATCTTCAAATGTGTCCATGGACACAATTCAGCTTCAGAAATTCTTCTGAACCTTCAGATGTGTCCATGGACACAATTCAGCTTCAGAAATTCTTCTGAACCTTCAAATGACACAACTCAGCTCCAGAAATTCTTCTGAACCTTCAAATGTGTCCATGGACACAATTCAGCTTCAGAACTTCTTCTGAACCTTCAAATGTGTCCATGGACACAATTCAGCTTCTGAAGTCCTTCTGAAACTTCAAATGTGTCCATGGACACAATTCAGCTTCAGAAATTCTTCTGAACCTTCAAATGTGTCTATGGACACAATTCAGCTTCAGAAATTCTTCTGAATCTTCAAATGTGTCCATGGACACAATTCAGCTTCAGAAATTCTTCTGAACCTTCAAATGTGTCCATGGACACAATTCAGCTTCTGAAGTCCTTCTGAAACTTCAAATGTGTCCATGGACACAATTCAGCTTCAGAAATTCTTCTGAACCTTCAAATGTGTTCATGGACACAATTCAGCTTCTGAAGTCCTTCTGAAACTTTAAATGTGTTTATGGACACAATTCAGCTTCAGAAATTCTTCTGAACCTTCAAATGTGTTCATGGACACAAATCAGCTTCAGAAGTTCTTCTGAACCTTCAAATGTGTCCATGGACACAATTCAGCTTCTGAAGTCCTTCTGAAACTTCAAATGTGTCCATGGACACAATTCAGCTTCAGAAATTCTTCTGAACCTTCAAATGTGTCTATGGACACAATTCAGCTTCAGAAATTCTTCTGAACCTTCAAATGTGTCCATGGACAGAATTCAGCTTCTGAAGTCCTTTTGAATCTTCAAATGTGTCCATGGACACAATTCAGCTTCAGAAATTCTTCTGATCCTTCAAATGTGTCCATGGACACAATTCAGCTTCTGAAGTCCTTCTGAAACTTCAAATGTGTCCATGGACACAATTCAGCTTGAGAAATTCTTCTGAACCTTCAAATGTGTCCATGGACACAATTCAGCTTCTGAAGTCCTTCTGAATCTTCAAATGTGTCCATGGACACAATTCAGCTTCTGAAGTCCTTCTGAATCTTCAAATGTGTCCATGGACACCATTCAGCTTCAGAAATTCTTCTGAACATTCAAATGTGTCCATGGACACAATTCAGCTTCTGAAGTCCTTCTGAATCTTCAAATGTGTTCATGGACACAAATCAGCTTCAGAAGTTCTTCTGAATCTTCAAATGTGTCCATGGACACAATTCAGCTTCAGAAATTCTTCTGAAACTTCAAATGTGTCCATTGACATAATTCAGCTTCTGAAGTCCTTCTGAATCTTCAAATGTGTCCATGGACACAAATCAGCTTCAGAAATTCTTCTGAACCTTCAAATGTGTCCATGGACACAAATCAGCTGCAGAAGTTCTTCTGAATCTTCAAGTGTGTCCATGGACACAATTCAGCTTCTGAAATCCTTCTGAATCTTCAAATGTGTCCATGGACACAATTCAGCTTCTGAAGTCCTTCTGAATCTTCAAATGTGTCCATGGACACAATTCAGCTTCAGAAATTCTTCTGAACCTTCAAATGTGTCCATGGACACAATTCAGCTTCTGAACTTTTTCTGAATCTTCAAATGTGTCCATTGACACAATTCAGCTTCAGAAATTCTTTTGAACCTTCAAATGTGTCCATGGACACACTTCAGCTTCTGAAGTCCTTCTGAATCTTCAAATGTGTTCATGGACACAAATCAGCTTCAGAAGTTCTTCTGAATCTACAAATGTGTCCATGGACACAATTCAGCTTCAGAAATTCTTCTGAGTCTTCAAATGTGTCCATGGACACAATTCAGCTTGAGAAATTCTTCTGAACCTTCAAATGTGTCCATGGACACAATTCAGCTTCTGAAGTCCTTCTGAATCTTCAAATGTGTCCATGGACACAATTCAGCTTCTGAAGTCCTTCTGAATCTTCAAATGTGTCCATGGACACCATTCAGCTTCAGAAATTCTTCTGAACATTCAAATGTGTCCATGGACACAATTCAGCTTCTGAAGTCCTTCTGAATCTTCAAATGTGTTCATGGACACAAATCAGCTTCAGAAGTTCTTCTGAATCTTCAAATGTGTCCATGGACACAATTCAGCTTCAGAAATTCTTCTGAAACTTCAAATGTGTCCATTGACATAATTCAGCTTCTGAAGTCCTTCTGAATCTTCAAATGTGTCCATGGACACAATTCAGCTTCAGAAATTCTTCTGAACCTTCAAATGTGTCCATGGACACAAATCAGCTGCAGAAGTTCTTCTGAATCTTCAAGTGTGTCCATCGACACAATTCAGCTTCAGAAATTCTTCTGAACCTTCAAATGTGTCCATTGACATAATTCAGCTTCTGAAGTTCTTCTGAATCTTCAAATGTGTCTTTGGACACAATTCAGCTTCAGAAATTCTTCTGAACCTTCAAATGTGTCCATGGACACAATTCAGCTTCTGAAATCCTTCTGAATCTTCAAATGTGTCCATGGACACAATTCAGCTTCTAAAGTCCTTCTGAATCTTCAAATGTGTCCATGGACACAATTCAGCTTCAGAAATTCTTCTGAACCTTCAAATGTGTCCATGGACACAATTCAGCTTCTGAACTTTTTCTGAATCTTCAAATGTGTCCATTGACACAATTCAGCTTCAGAAATTCTTTTGAACCTTCAAATGTGTCCATGGACACACTTCAGCTTCTGAAGTCCTTCTGAATCTTCAAATGTGTTCATGGACACAAATCAGCTTCAGAAGTTCTTCTGAATCTACAAATGTGTCCATGGACACAATTCAGCTTCAGAAATTCTTCTGAGTCTTCAAATGTGTCCATGGACACAATTCAGCTTCAGAAATTCTTCTGAACCTTCAAATGTGTCCATGGACACAATTCAGCTTCTGAAGTCCTTTTGAATCTTCAGATGTGTCCATGGACACAATTCAGCTTCGGAAGTCCTTCTGAATCTTCAAATGTGTCCATGGACACAATTCAGCTTCAGAAATTCTTCTGAACCTTCAAATGTGTCCATGGACACAATTCAGCTTCTGAAGTCCTTCTGAATCTTCAAATGTGTCCATGGACACAATTCAGCTTCTGAAGTCCTTCTGAAACTTCAAATGTGTCCATGGACACAATTCAGCTTCTGAACTTTTTCTGAAACTTCAAATGTGTCCATTGACACAATTCAGCTTCAGAAATTCTTTTGAACCTTCAAATGTGTCCATGGACACAATTCAGCTTCTGAAGTCCTTCTGAATCTTCAAAAGTGTCCATGGACACAATTCAGCTTCGGAAGTCCTTCTGAATCTTCAAATGTGTCCATGGACACAATTCAGCTTCAGAAATTCTTCTGAACCTTCAAATGTGTCCTTGGACACAATTCAGCTTCTGAAGTCCTTCTGAATCTTCAAATGTGTCCATGGACACAATTCAGCTTCAGAAATTCTTCTGAACCTTCAGATGTGTCCATGGACACAATTCAGCTTCAGAAATTCTTCTGAACCTTCAAATGACACAACTCAGCTCCAGAAATTCTTCTGAACCTTCAAATGTGTCCATGGACACAATTCAGCTTCAGAACTTCTTCTGAACCTTCAAATGTGTCCATGGACACAATTCAGCTTCTGAAGTCCTTCTGAAACTTCAAATGTGTCCATGGACACAATTCAGCTTCAGAAATTCTTCTGAACCTTCAAATGTGTCTATGGACACAATTCAGCTTCAGAAATTCTTCTGAATCTTCAAATGTGTCCATGGACACAATTCAGCTTCAGAAATTCTTCTGAACCTTCAAATGTGTCCATGGACACAATTCAGCTTCTGAAGTCCTTCTGAAACTTCAAATGTGTCCATGGACACAATTCAGCTTCAGAAATTCTTCTGAACCTTCAAATGTGTTCATGGACACAATTCAGCTTCTGAAGTCCTTCTGAAACTTTAAATGTGTTTATGGACACAATTCAGCTTCAGAAATTCTTCTGAACCTTCAAATGTGTTCATGGACACAAATCAGCTTCAGAAGTTCTTCTGAACCTTCAAATGTGTCCATGGACACAATTCAGCTTCTGAAGTCCTTCTGAAACTTCAAATGTGTCCATGGACACAATTCAGCTTCAGAAATTCTTCTGAACCTTCAAATGTGTCTATGGACACAATTCAGCTTCAGAAATTCTTCTGAACCTTCAAATGTGTCCATGGACAGAATTCAGCTTCTGAAGTCCTTTTGAATCTTCAAATGTGTCCATGGACACAATTCAGCTTCAGAAATTCTTCTGATCCTTCAAATGTGTCCATGGACACAATTCAGCTTCTGAAGTCCTTCTGAAACTTCAAATGTGTCCATGGACACAATTCAGCTTGAGAAATTCTTCTGAACCTTCAAATGTGTCCATGGACACAATTCAGCTTCTGAAGTCCTTCTGAATCTTCAAATGTGTCCATGGACACAATTCAGCTTCTGAAGTCCTTCTGAATCTTCAAATGTGTCCATGGACACCATTCAGCTTCAGAAATTCTTCTGAACATTCAAATGTGTCCATGGACACAATTCAGCTTCTGAAGTCCTTCTGAATCTTCAAATGTGTTCATGGACACAAATCAGCTTCAGAAGTTCTTCTGAATCTTCAAATGTGTCCATGGACACAATTCAGCTTCAGAAATTCTTCTGAAACTTCAAATGTGTCCATTGACATAATTCAGCTTCTGAAGTCCTTCTGAATCTTCAAATGTGTCCATGGACACAAATCAGCTTCAGAAATTCTTCTGAACCTTCAAATGTGTCCATGGACACAAATCAGCTGCAGAAGTTCTTCTGAATCTTCAAGTGTGTCCATGGACACAATTCAGCTTCTGAAATCCTTCTGAATCTTCAAATGTGTCCATGGACACAATTCAGCTTCTGAAGTCCTTCTGAATCTTCAAATGTGTCCATGGACACAATTCAGCTTCAGAAATTCTTCTGAACCTTCAAATGTGTCCATGGACACAATTCAGCTTCTGAACTTTTTCTGAATCTTCAAATGTGTCCATTGACACAATTCAGCTTCAGAAATTCTTTTGAACCTTCAAATGTGTCCATGGACACACTTCAGCTTCTGAAGTCCTTCTGAATCTTCAAATGTGTTCATGGACACAAATCAGCTTCAGAAGTTCTTCTGAATCTACAAATGTGTCCATGGACACAATTCAGCTTCAGAAATTCTTCTGAGTCTTCAAATGTGTCCATGGACACAATTCAGCTTGAGAAATTCTTCTGAACCTTCAAATGTGTCCATGGACACAATTCAGCTTCTGAAGTCCTTCTGAATCTTCAAATGTGTCCATGGACACAATTCAGCTTCTGAAGTCCTTCTGAATCTTCAAATGTGTCCATGGACACCATTCAGCTTCAGAAATTCTTCTGAACATTCAAATGTGTCCATGGACACAATTCAGCTTCTGAAGTCCTTCTGAATCTTCAAATGTGTTCATGGACACAAATCAGCTTCAGAAGTTCTTCTGAATCTTCAAATGTGTCCATGGACACAATTCAGCTTCAGAAATTCTTCTGAAACTTCAAATGTGTCCATTGACATAATTCAGCTTCTGAAGTCCTTCTGAATCTTCAAATGTGTCCATGGACACAATTCAGCTTCAGAAATTCTTCTGAACCTTCAAATGTGTCCATGGACACAAATCAGCTGCAGAAGTTCTTCTGAATCTTCAAGTGTGTCCATCGACACAATTCAGCTTCAGAAATTCTTCTGAACCTTCAAATGTGTCCATTGACATAATTCAGCTTCTGAAGTTCTTCTGAATCTTCAAATGTGTCTTTGGACACAATTCAGCTTCAGAAATTCTTCTGAACCTTCAAATGTGTCCATGGACACAATTCAGCTTCTGAAATCCTTCTGAATCTTCAAATGTGTCCATGGACACAATTCAGCTTCTAAAGTCCTTCTGAATCTTCAAATGTGTCCATGGACACAATTCAGCTTCAGAAATTCTTCTGAACCTTCAAATGTGTCCATGGACACAATTCAGCTTCTGAACTTTTTCTGAATCTTCAAATGTGTCCATTGACACAATTCAGCTTCAGAAATTCTTTTGAACCTTCAAATGTGTCCATGGACACACTTCAGCTTCTGAAGTCCTTCTGAATCTTCAAATGTGTTCATGGACACAAATCAGCTTCAGAAGTTCTTCTGAATCTACAAATGTGTCCATGGACACAATTCAGCTTCAGAAATTCTTCTGAGTCTTCAAATGTGTCCATGGACACAATTCAGCTTCAGAAATTCTTCTGAACCTTCAAATGTGTCCATGGACACAATTCAGCTTCTGAAGTCCTTTTGAATCTTCAAATGTGTCCATGGACACAATTCAGCTTCGGAAGTCCTTCTGAATCTTCAAATGTGTCCATGGACACAATTCAGCTTCAGAAATTCTTCTGAACCTTCAAATGTGTCCATGGACACAATTCAGCTTCTGAAGTCCTTCTGAATCTTCAAATGTGTCCATGGACACAATTCAGCTTCAGAAATTCTTCTGAACCTTCAGATGTGTCCATGGACACAATTCAGCTTCAGAAATTCTTCTGAACCTTCAAATGTGTCCATGGACACAATTCAGCTTCTGAAGTCCTTCTGAAACTTCAAATGTGTCCATGGACACAATTAAGCTTCAGAAATTCTTCTAAACCTTCAAATGTGTCCATGGCCACAATTCAGCTTCTGAAGTCCTTCTGAACCTTCAAATGTGTCCATGGACACAATTCAGCTTCTGAAGTCCTTCTGAAACTTCAAATGTGTCCATGGACACAATTCAGCTTCAGAAATTCTTCTGAACCTTCAAATGTGTCCATGGACACAATTCAGCTTCTGAACTTTTTCTGAATCTTCAAATGTGTCCATTGACACAATTCAGCTTCAGAAATTCTTTTGAACCTTCAAATGTGTCCATGGACACACTTCAGCTTCTGAAGTCCTTCTGAATCTTCAAATGTGTTCATGGACACAAATCAGCTTCAGAAGTTCTTCTGAATCTACAAATGTGTCCATGGACACAATTCAGCTTCAGAAATTCTTCTGAGTCTTCAAATGTGTCCATGGACACAATTCAGCTTCAGAAATTCTTCTGAACCTTCAAATGTGTCCATGGACACAATTCAGCTTCTGAAGTCCTTTTGAATCTTCAAATGTGTCCATGGACACAATTCAGCTTCGGAAGTCCTTCTGAATCTTCAAATGTGTCCATGGACACAATTCAGCTTCAGAAATTCTTCTGAACCTTCAAATGTGTCCATGGACACAATTCAGCTTCTGAAGTCCTTCTGAATCTTCAAATGTGTCCATGGACACAATTCAGCTTCAGAAATTCTTCTGAACCTTCAGATGTGTCCATGGACACAATTCAGCTTCAGAAATTCTTCTGAACCTTCAAATGTGTCCATGGACACAATTCAGCTTCTGAAGTCCTTCTGAAACTTCAAATGTGTCCATGGACACAATTAAGCTTCAGAAATTCTTCTAAACCTTCAAATGTGTCCATGGCCACAATTCAGCTTCTGAAGTCCTTCTGAACCTTCAAATGTGTCCATGGACACAATTCAGCTTCTGAAGTCCTTCTGAAACTTCAAATGTGTCCATGGACACAATTCAGCTTGAGAAATTCTTCTGAACCTTCAAAAGTGTCCATGGACACAATTCAGCTTCGGAAGTCCTTCTGAATCTTTAAATGTGTCCATGGACACAATTCAGCTTCAGAAATTCTTCTGAACCTTCAGATGTGTCCATGGACACAATTCAGCTTCAGAAATTCTTCTGAACCTTCAAATGTGTCCATGGACACAATTCAGCTTCTGAAGTCCTTCTGAAACTTCAAATGTATCCATGGACACAATTCAGCTTCAGAAATTCTTCTGAACCTTCAAATGTGTCCAAGGACACAATTCAGCTTCTGAAGTCCTTCTGAACCTTCAAATGTGTCCATGGACACAATTCAGCTTCTGAAGTCCTTCTGAAACTTCAAAAGTGTCCATGGACACAATTCAGCTTGAGAAATTCTTCTGAACCTTCAAATGTGTCCATGGACACAATTCAGCTTCTGAAGTCCTTCTGAATCTTCAAATGTGTCCATGGACACAATTCAGCTTCAGAAATTCTTCTGAACCTTCAAATGTGTCCATGGACACAATTCAGCTTCTGAAGTCCTTCTGAAACTTCAAATGTGTCCATGGACACAATTCAGCTTCAGAAAATCTTCTGATCCTTCAAATGTGTCCATGGACACAAATCAGCTTCAGAAGTTCTTCTGAATCTTCAAATGTGTCCATAGGCACAATTCAGCTTCAGAATTTCTTCTGAAACTTCAAATGTGTCCATGAACACAATTCAGCTTCTGAAGTCCTTCTGAATCTTCAAATGTGTCCATGGACACAATTCAGCTTCAGAAATTCTTCTGAACCTTCAAATGTGTCCATGGACACAATTCAGCTTCTGAAGTCCTTCTGAACCTTCAAATGTGTCCATGGACACAATTCAGCTTGAGAAATTCTTCTGAACCTTCAAATGTGTCCATGGACACAATTCAGCTTCTGAAGTCCTTCTGAAACTTCAAATGTGTCCATGGACACAATTCAGCTTCAGAAATTCTTCTGAATTTTCAAATGTGTCTATGGACACAATTCAGCTTCAGAAATTCTTCTGAACCTTCAAATGTGTCCATGGACACAATTCAGCTTCAGAAAATCTTCTGAACCTTCAAATGTGTCCATGGACACAATTCAGCTTCTGAAGTCCTTCTGAACCTTCAAATGTGTCCATGGACACAATTCAGCTTCTGAAGTCCTTCTGAAACTTCAAATGTGTCCATGGACACAATTCAGCTTGAGAAATTCTTCTGAACCTTCAAATGTGTCCATGGACACAATTCAGCTTCTGAAGTCCTTCTGAAACTTCAAATGTGTCCATGGACACAATTCAGCTTCAGAAATTCTTCTGAACCTTCAAATGTGTCTATGGACACAATTTAGCTTGAGAAATTCTTCTGAATCTTCAAATGTGTCCATGGACACAATTCAGCTTCTGAAGTCCTTCTGAATCTTCAAATGTGTCCATGGACACCATTCAGCTTCAGAAATTCTTCTGAACATTCAAATGTGTCCATGGACACAATTCAGCTTCTGAAGTCCTTCTGAATCTTCAAATGTGTTCATGGACACAAATCAGCTTCAGAAGTTCTTCTGAATCTTCAAATGTGTCCATGGACACAATTCAGCTTCAGAAATTCTTCTGAAACTTCAAATGTGTCCATTGACAAAATTCAGCTTCTGAAGTCCTTCTGAATCTTCAAATGTGTCCATGGACACAATTCAGCTTCAGAAATTCTTCTGAACCTTCAAATGTGTCCATGGACACAAATCAGCTGCAGAAGTTCTTCTGAATCTTCAAGTGTGTCCATCGACACAATTCAGCTTCAGAAATTCTTCTGAACCTTCAAATGTGTCCATTGACATAATTCAGCTTCTGAAGTTCTTCTGAATCTTCAAATGTGTCTTTGGACACAATTCAGCTTCAGAAATTCTTCTGAACCTTCAAATGTGTCCATGGACACAATTCAGCTTCTGAAATCCTTCTGAATCTTCAAATGTGTCCATGGACACAATTCAGCTTCTAAAGTCCTTCTGAATCTTCAAATGTGTCCATGGACACAATTCAGCTTCAGAAATTCTTCTGAACCTTCAAATGTGTCCATGGACACAATTCAGCTTCTGAACTTTTTCTGAATCTTCAAATGTGTCCATTGACACAATTCAGCTTCAGAAATTCTTTTGAACCTTCAAATGTGTCCATGGACACACTTCAGCTTCTGAAGTCCTTCTGAATCTTCAAATGTGTTCATGGACACAAATCAGCTTCAGAAGTTCTTCTGAATCTACAAATGTGTCCATGGACACAATTCAGCTTCAGAAATTCTTCTGAGTCTTCAAATGTGTCCATGGACACAATTCAGCTTCAGAAATTCTTCTGAACCTTCAAATGTGTCCATGGACACAATTCAGCTTCTGAAGTCCTTCTGAATCTTCAAATGTGTCCATGAACACAATTCAGCTTCTGAAGTCCTTCTGAATCTTCAAATGTGTCCATGGACACAATTCAGCTTCTGAAGTCCTTCTGAATCTTCAAATGTGTCCATGGACACAATTCAGCTTCAGAAATTCTTCTGAACCTTCAGATGTGTCCATGGACACAATTCAGCTTCAGAAATTCTTCTGAACCTTCAAATGTGTCCATGGACACAATTCAGCTTCAGAAATTCTTCTGAACCTTCAAATGTGTCCATGGACACAATTCAGCTTCTGAAGTCCTTCTGAAACTTCAAATGTGTCCATGGACACAATTCAGCTTCAGAAAATCTTCTGATCCTTCAAATGTGTCCATGGACACAAATCAGCTTCAGAAGTTCTTCTGAATCTTCAAATGTGTCCATAGGCACAATTCAGCTTCAGAATTTCTTCTGAAACTTCAAATGTGTCCATGAACACAATTCAGCTTCTGAAGTCCTTCTGAATCTTCAAATGTGTCCATGGACACAATTCAGCTTCAGAAATTCTTCTGAACCTTCAAATGTGTCCATGGACACAATTCAGCTTCTGAAGTCCTTCTGAACCTTCAAATGTGTCCATGGACACAATTCAGCTTGAGAAATTCTTCTGAACCTTCAAATGTGTCCATGGACACAATTCAGCTTCTGAAGTCCTTCTGAAACTTCAAATGTGTCCATGGACACAATTCAGCTTCAGAAATTCTTCTGAATTTTCAAATGTGTCTATGGACACAATTCAGCTTCAGAAATTCTTCTGAACCTTCAAATGTGTCCATGGACACAATTCAGCTTCAGAAAATCTTCTGAACCTTCAAATGTGTCCATGGACACAATTCAGCTTCTGAAGTCCTTCTGAACCTTCAAATGTGTCCATGGACACAATTCAGCTTCTGAAGTCCTTCTGAAACTTCAAATGTGTCCATGGACACAATTCAGCTTGAGAAATTCTTCTGAACCTTCAAATGTGTCCATGGACACAATTCAGCTTCTGAAGTCCTTCTGAAACTTCAAATGTGTCCATGGACACAATTCAGCTTCAGAAATTCTTCTGAACCTTCAAATGTGTCTATGGACACAATTTAGCTTGAGAAATTCTTCTGAATCTTCAAATGTGTCCATGGACACAATTCAGCTTCTGAAGTCCTTCTGAATCTTCAAATGTGTCCATGGACACCATTCAGCTTCAGAAATTCTTCTGAACATTCAAATGTGTCCATGGACACAATTCAGCTTCTGAAGTCCTTCTGAATCTTCAAATGTGTTCATGGACACAAATCAGCTTCAGAAGTTCTTCTGAATCTTCAAATGTGTCCATGGACACAATTCAGCTTCAGAAATTCTTCTGAAACTTCAAATGTGTCCATTGACAAAATTCAGCTTCTGAAGTCCTTCTGAATCTTCAAATGTGTCCATGGACACAATTCAGCTTCAGAAATTCTTCTGAACCTTCAAATGTGTCCATGGACACAAATCAGCTGCAGAAGTTCTTCTGAATCTTCAAGTGTGTCCATCGACACAATTCAGCTTCAGAAATTCTTCTGAACCTTCAAATGTGTCCATTGACATAATTCAGCTTCTGAAGTTCTTCTGAATCTTCAAATGTGTCTTTGGACACAATTCAGCTTCAGAAATTCTTCTGAACCTTCAAATGTGTCCATGGACACAATTCAGCTTCTGAAATCCTTCTGAATCTTCAAATGTGTCCATGGACACAATTCAGCTTCTAAAGTCCTTCTGAATCTTCAAATGTGTCCATGGACACAATTCAGCTTCAGAAATTCTTCTGAACCTTCAAATGTGTCCATGGACACAATTCAGCTTCTGAACTTTTTCTGAATCTTCAAATGTGTCCATTGACACAATTCAGCTTCAGAAATTCTTTTGAACCTTCAAATGTGTCCATGGACACACTTCAGCTTCTGAAGTCCTTCTGAATCTTCAAATGTGTTCATGGACACAAATCAGCTTCAGAAGTTCTTCTGAATCTACAAATGTGTCCATGGACACAATTCAGCTTCAGAAATTCTTCTGAGTCTTCAAATGTGTCCATGGACACAATTCAGCTTCAGAAATTCTTCTGAACCTTCAAATGTGTCCATGGACACAATTCAGCTTCTGAAGTCCTTCTGAATCTTCAAATGTGTCCATGAACACAATTCAGCTTCTGAAGTCCTTCTGAATCTTCAAATGTGTCCATGGACACAATTCAGCTTCTGAAGTCCTTCTGAATCTTCAAATGTGTCCATGGACACAATTCAGCTTCAGAAATTCTTCTGAACCTTCAGATGTGTCCATGGACACAATTCAGCTTCAGAAATTCTTCTGAACCTTCAAATGTGTCCGTGGACACAATTCAGCTTCTGAAGTCCTTCTGAAACTTCAAATGTGTCCATGGACACAATTAAGCTTCAGAAATTCTTCTGAACCTTCAAATGTGTCCAAGGCCACAATTCAGCTTCTGAAGTCCTTCTGAACCTTCAAATGTGTCCATGGACACAATTCAGCTTCTGAAGTCCTTCTGAAACTTCAAATGTGTCCATGGACACAATTCAGCTTGAGAAATTTTTCTGAACCTTCAAAAGTGTCCATGGACACAATTCAGCTTCAGAAATTCTTCTGAACCTTCAGATGTGTCCATGGACACAATTCAGCTTCAGAAATTCTTCTGAACCTTCAAATGTGTCCATGGACACAATTCAGCTTCTGAAGTCCTTCTGAAACTTCAAATGTATCCATGGACACAATTCAGCTTCAGAAATTCTTCTGAACCTTCAAATGTGTCCAAGGACACAATTCAGCTTCTGAAGTCCTTCTGAACCTTCAAATGTGTCCATGGACACAATTCAGCTTCTGAAGTCCTTCTGAAACTTCAAAAGTGTCCATGGACACAATTCAGCTTGAGAAATTCTTCTGAACCTTCAAATGTGTCCATGGACACAATTCAGCTTCTGAAGTCCTTCTGAATCTTCAAATGTGTCCATGGACACAATTCAGCTTCAGAAATTCTTCTGAACCTTCAAATGTGTCCATGGACACAATTCAGCTTCTGAAGTCCTTCTGAAACTTCAAATGTGTCCATGGACACAATTCAGCTTCAGAAAATCTTCTGATCCTTCAAATGTGTCCATGGACACAAATCAGCTTCAGAAGTTCTTCTGAATCTTCAAATGTGTCCATAGGCACAATTCAGCTTCAGAATTTCTTCTGAAACTTCAAATGTGTCCATGGACACAATTCAGCTTCAGAAATTCTTCTGATCCTTCAAATGTGTCCATGGACACAATTCAGCTCCAGAAATTCTTCTGAACCTTCAAATGTGTCCATGGACACAATTCAGCTTCTGAAGTCCTTTTGAATCTTCAAATGTGTCCATGGACACAATTCAGCTTCTGAAGTCCTTTTGAATCTTCAAATGTGTCCATGGACACAATTCAGCTTCAGAAATTCTTCTGATCCTTCAAATGTGTCCATGGACACAATTCAGCTCCAGAAATTCTTCTGAATTTTCAAATGTGTCTATGGACACAATTCAGCTTCAGAAATTCTTCTGAACCTTCAAATGTGTCCATGGACACAATTCAGCTTCAGAAAATCTTCTGAACCTTCAAATGTGTCCATGAACACAATTCAGCTTCTGAAGTCCTTCTGAACCTTCAAATGTGCCCAAGGACACAATTCAGCTTCTGAAGTCCTTCTGAACCTTCAAATGTGTCCATTGACATAATTCAGCTTCTGAAGTCCTTCTGAATCTTCAAATGTGTCCATGGACACAATTCAGCTTCTGAAGTCCTTCTGAAACTTCAAATGTGTCCATGGACACAATTCAGCTTCAGAAATTCTTCTGAACCTTCAAATGTGTCTATGGACACAATTTAGCTTGAGAAATTCTTCTGAACCTTCAAATGTGTCCATGGACACAATTCAGCTTCTGAAGTCCTTCTGAAACTTCAAATGTGTCCATGGACACAATTCAGCTTCAGAAATTCTTCTGAACCTTCAAATGTGTCTATGGACACAATTCAGCTTCAGAACTTCTTCTGAACCTTCAAATGTGTCCATGGACACAATTCAGCTTCTGAAGTCCTTTTGAATCTTCAAATGTGTCCATGGACACAATTCAGCTTCTGAAGCCCTTTTGAATCTTCAAATGTGTCCATGGACACAATTCAGCTTCAGAAATTCTTCTGATCCTTCAAATGTGTCCATGGACACAATTCAGCTCCAGAAATTCTTCTGAACCTTCAAATGTGTCCATGGACACAATTCAGCTTCTGAAGTCCTTTTGAATCTTCAAATGTGTCCATGGACACAATTCAGCTTCAGAAATTCTTCTGATCCTTCAAATGTGTCCATGGACACAATTCAGCTCCAGAAATTCTTCTGAACCTTCAAATGTGTCCATGGACACAATTCAGCTTCAGAACTTCTTCTGAACCTTCAAATGTGTCCATGGACACAAATCAGCTTCTGAAGTCCTTCTGAATCTTCAAATGTGTCCATGGACACAATTCAGCTTTAGAAATTCTTCTGAACCTTCAAATGTGTCCATGGTCACAAATCAGCTTCAGAAGTTTTTCTGAACCTTCAAATGTGTCCATGGACACAATTCAGCATCTGAAGTCCTTCTGAAACTTCAAATGTGTCCATGGACACAATTCAGCTTCAGAAATTCTTCTGAACCTTCAAATGTGTCCATGGACACAATTCAGCTTCAGAAATTCTTCTGAACCTTCAAATGTGTCCATGGACACAATTCAGCTTCTGAAGTCCATCTGAATCTTCAAATGTGTCCATGGACACAATTCAGCTCCAGAAATTCTTCTGAACCTTCAAATGTGTCCATGGACACAATTCAGCATCAGAACTTCTTCTGAACCTTCAAATGTGTCTATGGACACAATTCAGCTTCTGAAGTCCTTTTGAATCTTCAAATGTGTCCATGGACACAATTCAGCTTCTGAAGTCCTTTTGAATCTTCAAATGTGTCCATGGACACAATTCAGCTTCAGAAATTCTTCTGATCCTTCAAATGTGTCCATGGACACAATTCAGCTCCAGAAATTCTTCTGAACCTTCAAATGTGTCCATGGACACAATTCAGCTTCTGAAGTCCTTTTGAATCTTCAAATGTGTCCATGGACACAATTCAGCTTCTGAAGTCCTTTTGAATCTTCAAATGTGTCCATGGACACAATTCAGCTTCAGAAATTCTTCTGATCCTTCAAATGTGTCCATGGACACAATTCAGCTCCAGAAATTCTTCTGAACCTTCAAATGTGTCCATGGACACAATTCAGCTTCAGAACTTCTTCTGAACCTTCAAATGTGTCCATGGACACAAATCAGCTTCAGAAGTTTTTCTGAATCTTCAAATGGGTCCATAGGCACAATTCAACTTCAGAAATTCTTCTGAACCTTCAAATGTGCCCAAGGACACAATTCAGCTTTAGAAATTCTTCTGAACCTTCAAATGTGTCCATGGTCACAAATCAGCTTCAGAAGTTTTTCTGAACCTTCAAATGTGTCCATGGACACAATTCAGCATCTGAAGTCCTTCTGAAACTTCAAATGTGTCCATGGACACAATTCAGCTTCAGAAATTCTTCTGAACCTTCAAATGTGTCTATGGACACAATTTAGCTTGAGAAATTCTTCTGAACCTTCAAATGTGTCCATGGACACAATTCAGCTTCTGAAGTCCTTCTGAAACTTCAAATGTGTCCATGGACACAATTCAGCTTCAGAAATTCTTCTGAACCTTCAAATGTGTCTATGGACACAATTCAGCTTCAGAACTTCTTCTGAACCTTCAAATGTGTCCATGGACACAATTCAGCTTCTGAAGTCCTTTTGAATCTTCAAATGTGTCCATGGACACAATTCAGCTTCTGAAGCCCTTTTGAATCTTCAAATGTGTCCATGGACACAATTCAGCTTCAGAAATTCTTCTGATCCTTCAAATGTGTCCATGGACACAATTCAGCTCCAGAAATTCTTCTGAACCTTCAAATGTGTCCATGGACACAATTCAGCTTCTGAAGTCCTTTTGAATCTTCAAATGTGTCCATGGACACAATTCAGCTTCAGAAATTCTTCTGATCCTTCAAATGTGTCCATGGACACAATTCAGCTCCAGAAATTCTTCTGAACGTTCAAATGTGTCCATGGACACAATTCAGCTTCAGAACTTCTTCTGAACCTTCAAATGTGTCCATGGACACAAATCAGCTTCTGAAGTCCTTCTGAATCTTCAAATGTGTCCATGGACACAATTCAGCTTTAGAAATTCTTCTGAACCTTCAAATGTGTCCATGGTCACAAATCAGCTTCAGAAGTTTTTCTGAACCTTCAAATGTGTCCATGGACACAATTCAGCATCTGAAGTCCTTCTGAAACTTCAAATGTGTCCATGGACACAATTCAGCTTCAGAAATTCTTCTGAACCTTCAAATGTGTCCATGGACACAATTCAGCTGCTGAAGTCCTTCTGAACCTTCAAATGTGTCCATGGACACAATTCAGCTTCTGAAGTCCTTCTGAAACTTCAAATGTGTCCATGGACACAATTCAGCTTCAGAAATTCTTCTGAACCTTCAAATGTGTCCATGGACACAATTCAGCTTCTGAAGTCCATCTGAATCTTCAAATGTGTCCATGGACACAATTCAGCTCCAGAAATTCTTCTGAACCTTCAAATGTGTCCATGGACACAATTCAGCATCAGAACTTCTTCTGAACCTTCAAATGTGTCTATGGACACAATTCAGCTTCTGAAGTCCTTTTGAATCTTCAAATGTGTCCATGGACACAATTCAGCTTCTGAAGTCCTTTTGAATCTTCAAATGTGTCCATGGACACAATTCAGCTTCAGAAATTCTTCTGATCCTTCAAATGTGTCCATGGACACAATTCAGCTCCAGAAATTCTTCTGAACCTTCAAATGTGTCCATGGACACAATTCAGCTTCTGAAGTCCTTTTGAATCTTCAAATGTGTCCATGGACACAATTCAGCTTCTGAAGTCCTTTTGAATCTTCAAATGTGTCCATGGACACAATTCAGCTTCAGAAATTCTTCTGATCCTTCAAATGTGTCCATGGACACAATTCAGCTCCAGAAATTCTTCTGAACCTTCAAATGTGTCCATGGACACAATTCAGCTTCAGAACTTCTTCTGAACCTTCAAATGTGTCCATGGACACAAATCAGCTTCAGAAGTTTTTCTGAATCTTCAAATGGGTCCATAGGCACAATTCAACTTCAGAAATTCTTCTGAACCTTCAAATGTGCCCAAGGACACAATTCAGCTTCTGAAGTCCTTCTGAACCTTCAAATGTGTCCATTGACATAATTCAGCTTCTGAAGTCCTTCTGAATCTTCAAATGTGTCCATGGACACAATTCAGCTTTAGAAATTCTTCTGAACCTTCAAATGTGTCCATGGTCACAAATCAGCTTCAGAAGTTCTTCTGAACCTTCAAATGTGTCCATGGACACAATTCAGCATCTGAAGTCCTTCTGAAACTTCAAATGTGTCCATGGACACAATTCAGCTTCAGAAATTCTTCTGAACCTTCAAATGTGTCCATGGAATCAATTCAGCTTCTGAAGTCCTTCTGAACCTTCAAATGTGTCCATGGACACAATTCAGCTTCTGAAGTCCTTCTGAAACTTCAAATGTGTCCATGGACACAATTCAGCTTCAGAAATTCTTCTGAACCTTCAAATGTGTCCATGGACACAATTCAGCTTCAGAAATTCTTCTGAACCTTCAAATGTGTCCATGGACACAATTCAGCTTCTGAAGTCCTTCTGAAACTTCAAATGTGTCCATGGACACAATTCAGCTTCAGAAATTCTTCTGAACCTTCAAATGTGTCCATGGACACAATTCAGCTTCTGAAGTCCTTTTGAATCTTCAAATGTGTCCATGGACACAATTCAGCTTCAGAAATTCTTCTGATCCTTCAAATGTGTCCATGGACACAATTCAGCTTCAGAAATTCTTCTGAACCTTCAAATGTGTCCATGGACACAATTCAGCTTCAGAACTTCTTCTGAACCTTCAAATGTGTCCATGGACACAAATCAGCTTCAGAAGTTCTTCTGAATCTTCAAATGTGTCCATGCTCCAGAAATTCTTCTGATCCTTCAAATGTGTCCATGGACACAATTCAGCTTCAGAACTTCTTCTGAACCTTCAAATGTGTCCATGGACACAAATCAGCTTCAGAAGTTCTTCTGAATCTTCAAATGTGTCCATAGCCACAATTCAGCTTCAGAATTTCTTCTGAAACTTCAAATGTGTCCATTGACATAATTCAGCTTCTGAAGTCCTTCTGAATCTTCAAATGTGTCCATGGACACAATTCAGCTTCTGAAGTCCTTTTGAATCTTCAAATGTGTCCATGGACACAATTCAGCTTCTGAAGCCCTTTTGAATCTTCAAATGTGTCCATGGACACAATTCAGCTTCAGAAATTCTTCTGATCCTTCAAATGTGTCCATGGACACAATTCAGCTCCAGAAATTCTTCTGAACCTTCAAATGTGTCCATGGACACAATTCAGCTTCTGAAGTCCTTTTGAATCTTCAAATGTGTCCATGGACACAATTCAGCTTCAGAAATTCTTCTGATCCTTCAAATGTGTCCATGGACACAATTCAGCTCCAGAAATTCTTCTGAACCTTCAAATGTGTCCATGGACACAATTCAGCTCCAGAACTTCTTCTGAACCTTCAAATGTGTCCATGGACACAAATCAGCTTCAGAAGTTTTTCTGAATCTTCAAATGTGTCCATGGACACAATTCAGCTTCTGAAGTCCTTCTGAACCTTCAAATGTGTCCATGGACACAATTCAGCTTCTGAAGTCCTTCTGAATCTTCAAATGTGTCCATGGACACAATTCAGCTTTAGAAATTCTTCTGAACCTTCAAATGTGTCCATGGTCACAAATCAGCTTCAGAAGTTTTTCTGAACCTTCAAATGTGTCCATGGACACAATTCAGCATCTGAAGTCCTTCTGAAACTTCAAATGTGTCCATGGACACAATTCAGCTTCAGAAATTCTTCTGAACCTTCAAATGTGTCCATGGACACAATTCAGCTGCTGAAGTCCTTCTGAACCTTCAAATGTGTCCATGGACACAATTCAGCTTCTGAAGTCCTTCTGAAACTTCAAATGTGTCCATGGACACAATTCAGCTTCAGAAATTCTTCTGAACCTTCAAATGTGTCCATGGACACAATTCAGCTTCTGAAGTCCATCTGAATCTTCAAATGTGTCCATGGACACAATTCAGCTCCAGAAATTCTTCTGAACCTTCCAATGTGTCCATGGACACAATTCAGCATCAGAACTTCTTCTGAACCTTCAAATGTGTCTATGGACACAATTCAGCTTCTGAAGTCCTTTTGAATCTTCAAATGTGTCCATGGACACAATTCAGCTTCTGAAGTCCTTTTGAATCTTCAAATGTGTCCATGGACACAATTCAGCTTCAGAAATTCTTCTGATCCTTCAAATGTGTCCATGGACACAATTCAGCTCCAGAAATTCTTCTGAACCTTCAAATGTGTCCATGGACACAATTCAGCTTCTGAAGTCCTTTTGAATCTTCAAATGTGTCCATGGACACAATTCAGCTTCTGAAGTCCTTTTGAATCTTCAAATGTGTCCATGGACACAATTCAGCTTCAGAAATTCTTCTGATCCTTCAAATGTGTCCATGGACACAATTCAGCTCCAGAAATTCTTCTGAACCTTCAAATGTGTCCATGGACACAATTCAGCTTCAGAACTTCTTCTGAACCTTCAAATGTGTCCATGGACACAAATCAGCTTCAGAAGTTTTTCTGAATCTTCAAATGGGTCCATAGGCACAATTCAGCTTCAGAAATTCTTCTGAACCTTCAAATGTGCCCAAGGACACAATTCAGCTTCTGAAGTCCTTCTGAACCTTCAAATGTGTCCATTGATATAATTCAGCTTCTGAAGTCCTTCTGAATCTTCAAATGTGTCCATGGACACAATTCAGCTTTAGAAATTCTTCTGAACCTTCAAATGTGTCCATGGTCACAAATCAGCTTCAGAAGTTCTTCTGAACCTTCAAATGTGTCCATGGACACAATTCAGCATCTGAAGTCCTTCTGAAACTTCAAATGTGTCCATGGACACAATTCAGCTTCAGAAATTCTTCTGAACCTTCAAATGTGTCCATGGACACAATTCAGCTTCTGAAGTCCTTCTGAAACTTCAAATGTGTCCATGGACACAATTCAGCTTCAGAAATTCTTCTGAACCTTCAAATGTGTCCATGGACACAATTCAGCTTCAGAAATTCTTCTGAACCTTCAAATGTGTCCATGGACACAATTCAGCTTCTGAAGTCCTTCTGAAACTTCAAATGTGTCCATGGACACAATTCAGCTTCAGAAATTCTTCTGAACCTTCAAATGTGTCCATGGACACAATTCAGCTTCTGAAGTCCTTTTGAATCTTCAAATGTGTCCATGGACACAATTCAGCTTCAGAAATTCTTCTGATCCTTCAAATGTGTCCATGGACACAATTCAGCTTCAGAAATTCTTCTGAACCTTCAAATGTGTCCATGGACACAATTCAGCTTCAGAACTTCTTCTGAACCTTCAAATGTGTCCATGGACACAAATCAGCTTCAGAAGTTCTTCTGAATCTTCAAATGTGTCCATGCTCCAGAAATTCTTCTGATCCTTCAAATGTGTCCATGGACACAATTCAGCTTCAGAACTTCTTCTGAACCTTCAAATGTGTCCATGGACACAAATCAGCTTCAGAAGTTCTTCTGAATCTTCAAATGTGTCCATAGCCACAATTCAGCTTCAGAATTTCTTCTGAAACTTCAAATGTGTCCATTGACATAATTCAGCTTCTGAAGTCCTTCTGAATCTTCAAATGTGTCCATGGACACAATTCAGCTTCAGAAATTCTTCTGAACCTACAAATGTGTCCATGGACACAATTCAGCTTCTGAAGTCCTTCTGAAACTTCAAATGTGTCCAAGGACACAATTCAGCTTCTGAAGTCCTTTTGAATCTTCAAATGTGTCCATGGACACAATTCTGCTTCAGAAATTCTTCTGATCCTTCAAATGTGTCCATGGACACAATTCAGCTTCAGAAATTCTTCTGAACCTTCAAATGTGTCCATGGACACAATTCAGCTTCAGAACTTCTTCTGAACCTTCAAATGTGTCCATGGACACAAATCAGCTTCAGAAGTTCTACTGAATCTTCAAATGTGTCCATAGCCACAATTCAGCTTCAGAATTTCTTCTGAAACTTCAAATGTGTCCATTGACATAATTCAGCTTCTGAAGTCCTTCTGAATCTTCAAATGTGTCCATGGACACAATTCAGTTTCAGAAATTCTTCTGAACCTACAAATGTGTCCATGGACACAATTCAGCTTCTGAAGTCCTTTTGAAACTTCAAATGTGTCCATGGTCACAAACCAGATCAGGTTCAGAAATTCTTCTGAAACTTCAAATGTGTCCATGGACACAATTCAGCTTCAGAAATTCTTCTGAACCTTCAAATGTGTCCATGGACACAATTCAGCTTCTGAAGTCCTTCTGAATCTTCAAATGTGTCCATGCTCCAGAAATTCTTCTGATCCTTCAAATGTGTCCATGGACACAATTCAGCTTCAGAACTTCTTCTGAACCTTCGAATGTGTCCATGGACACAAATCAGCTTCAGAAGTTCTTCTGAATCTTCAAATGTGTCCATAGCCACAATTCAGCTTCAGAATTTCTTCTGAAACTTCAAATGTGTCCATTGACATAATTCAGCTTCTGAAGTCCTTCTGAATCTTCAAATGTGTCCATGGACACAATTCAGCTTCAGAAATTCTTCTGAACCTACAAATGTGTCCATGGACACAATTCAGCTTCTGAAGTCCTTCTGAAACTTCAAATGTGTCCAAGGACACAATTCAGCTTCTGAAGTCCTTTTGAATCTTCAAATGTGTCCATGGACACAATTCTGCTTCAGAAATTCTTCTGATCCTTCAAATGTGTCCATGGACACAATTCAGCTTCAGAAATTCTTCTGAACCTTCAAATGTGTCCATGGACACAATTCAGCTTCAGAACTTCTTCTGAACCTTCAAATGTGTCCATGGACACAAATCAGCTTCAGAAGTTCTTCTGAATCTTCAAATGTGTCCATAGCCACAATTCAGCTTCAGAATTTCTTCTGAAACTTCAAATGTGTCCATTGACATAATTCAGCTTCTGAAGTCCTTCTGAATCTTCAAATGTGTCCATGGACACAATTCAGTTTCAGAAATTCTTCTGAACCTACAAATGTGTCCATGGACACAATTCAGCTTCTGAAGTCCTTTTGAAACTTCAAATGTGTCCATGGTCACAAACCAGATCAGGTTCAGAAATTCTTCTGAAACTTCAAATGTGTCCATGGACACAATTCAGCTTCAGAAATTCTTCTGAACCTTCAAATGTGTCCATGGACACAATTCAGCTTCTGAAGTCCTTCTGAATCTTCAAATGTGTCCATGGACACAATTCAGCTTCAGAAATTCTTCTGAACCTTCAAATGTGTCCATGGACACAATTCAGCTTCTGAAGTCCTTTTGAAACTTCAAATGTGTCCATGGACACAATTCAGCTTCAGAAATTCTTCTGAACCTTCAAATGTGTCTATGGACACAATTCAGCTTCAGAAATTCTTCTGAACCTTCAAATGTGTCCATGGACACAATTCAGCTTCTGAAGTCCTTTTGAACCTTCAAATGTGTCCATGGACACAATTCAGCTTCTGAAGTCCTTTTGAATCTTCAAATGTGTCCATGGACACAATTCAGCTCCAGAAATTCTTCTGATCCTTCAAATGTGTCCATGGACACAATTCAGCTTCAGAACTTCTTCTGAACCTTCAAATGTGTCCATGGACACAAATCAGCTTCAGAAGTTCTTCTGAATCTTCAAATGTGTCCATAGGCACAATTCAGCTTCAGAATTTCTTCTGAAACTTCAAATGTGTCCATTGACATAATTCAGCTTCTGAAGTCCTTCTGAAACTTCAAATGTGTCCATTGACATAATTCAGCTTCTGAAGTCCTTCTGAATCTTCAAATGTGTCCATGGACACAATTCAGCTTCAGAATATCTTCTGAACCTACAAATGTGTCCATGGACACAATTCAGCTTCTGAAGTCCTTCTGAAACTTCAAATGTGTCCAAGGACACAATTCAGCTTCTGAAGTCCTTTTGAATCTTCAAATGTGTCCATGGACACAATTCAGCTTCAGAAATTCTTCTGATCCTTCAAATGTGTCCATGGACACAATTCAGCTTCAGAAATTCTTCTGAACCTTCAAATGTGTCCATGGACACAATTCAGCTTCAGAAATTCTTCTGAACCTACAAATGTGTCTATGGACACAATTCAGCTTCTGAAGTCCTTCTGAAACTTCAAATGTGTCCAAGGACACAATTCAGCTTCTGAAATCCTTTTGAATCTTCAAATGTGTCCATGGACACAATTCAGCTTCAGAAATTCTTCTGATCCTTCAAATGTGTCCATGGACACAATTCAGCTTCAGAAATTCTTCTGAACCTTCAAATGTGTCCATGGACACAATTCAGCTTCAGAACTTCTTCTGAACCTTCAAATGTGTCCATAGCCACAATTCAGCTTCAGAATTTCTTCTGAAACTTCAAATGTGTCCATTGACATAATTCAGCTTCTGAAGTCCTTCTGAATCTTCAAATGTGTCCATGGACACAATTCAGTTTCAGAAATTCTTCTGAACCTACAAATGTGTCCATGGACACAATTCAGCTTCTGAAGTCCTTTTGAAACTTCAAATGTGTCCATGGTCACAAACCAGATCAGGTTCAGAAATTCTTCTGAAACTTCAAATGTGTCCATGGACACAATTCAGCTTCAGAAATTCTTCTGAACCTTCAAATGTGTCCATGGACACAATTCAGCTTCTGAAGTCCTTCTGAATCTTCAAATGTGTCCATGGACACAATTCAGCTTCTGAAGTCCTTTTGAAACTTCAAATGTGTCCATGGACACAATTCAGCTTCAGAAATTCTTCTGAACCTTCAAATGTGTCTATGGACACAATTCAGCTTCAGAAATTCTTCTGAACCTTCAAATGTGTCCATGGACACAATTCAGCTTCTGAAGTCCTTTTGAACCTTCAAATGTGTCCATGGACACAATTCAGCTTCAGAACTTCTTCTGAACCTTCAAATGTGTCCATGGACACAAATCAGCTTCAGAAGTTCTTCTGAATCTTCAAATGTGTCCATAGGCACAATTCAGCTTCAGAATTTCTTCTGAAACTTCAAATGTGTCCATTGACATAATTCAGCTTCTGAAGTCCTTCTGAAACTTCAAATGTGTCCATTGACATAATTCAGCTTCTGAAGTCCTTCTGAATCTTCAAATGTGTCCATGGACACAATTCAGCTTCAGAAATTCTTCTGAACCTACAAATGTGTCCATGGACACAATTAAGCTTCAGAAATTCTTCTGAAACTTCAAATATGTCCATTGACATAATTCAGCTTCTGAAGTCCTTCTGATTCTTCAAATGTGTCCATGGACACAATTCAGCTTCTGAAGTCCTTCTGATTCTTCAAATGTGTCCATGGACACAATTAAGCTTCTGAAGTCCTTCTGAATCTTCAAATGTGTCCATGGACACAATTCAGCTTCAGAAATTTTTCTGAACCTTCAAATGTGTCCATGGACACAATTCAGCTTCAGAAATTCTTCTGAACCTTCAAATGGGTCCATGGACACAATTCAGCTTCAGAAATCCTTCTGAATCTTCAGATGTGTCCATGGACACAATTCAGCTTCAGAAATTCTTCTGAACCTTCAGATGTGTCCATGGACACAATTCAGCTTCTGAAGTCCTTCTGAATCTTCAAATGTGTCCATGGACACAATTCAGCTTCAGAAATTCTTCTGAACCTTCAAATGTGTCCATGTACACAATTCAGCTTCTGAAATCCTTCTGAATCTTCAAATGTGTCCATGGACACAATTCAGCTTCTGAAGTCCTTCTGAATCTTCAGATGTGTCCATGGACACAATTCAGCTTCAGAAATTCTTCTGAACCTTCAAATGTGTCCATGGACACAATTCAGCTTCAGAAATTCTTCTGAACCTTCAAATGTGTCCATGGACACAATTCAGCTTCAGAAATTCTTCTGAACCTTCAAATGTGTCCATGGACACAATTCAGCTTCTGAAGTCCTTCTGAATCTTCAATTGTGTCCATGGACACAATTCAGCTTCAGAAATTCTTCTGAACCTTCAAATGTGTCCATGGACACAATTCAGCTTCTGAAGTCCTTCTGAATCTTCAAAAGTGTCCATGGTCACAAATCAGCTTCAGAAGTTCTTCTGAATCTTCAAATGTGTCCATGGACACAATTCAGCTTTAGAAATTCTTCTGAACCTTCAAATGTGTCCATGGACACAATTAAGCTTCAGAAATTCTTCTGAAACTTCAAATGTGTCCATGGACACAATTCAGCTTCTGAAGTCGTTCTGAATCTTCAAATGTGTCCATGGACAGAAATCAGCTTCAGAAATTTTTCTGAACCTTCAAATGTGTCCATGGACACAATTCAGCTTCTGAAGTCCTTCTGAATCTTCAAATGTGTCCATGGACACAAATCAGCTTCAGAAGTTCTTCTGAATCTTCAAATGTGTCCATGGACACAATTCAGCTTCAGAAATTCTCTTGAACCTTCAAATGTGTCCATAGACACAATTCAGCTTCAGAAATTCTTCTGAAACTTCAAATGTGTCCATTGACATAATTCAGCTTCTGAATTCCTTCTGAATCTTCAATTGTGTCCATGGACACAATTCAGCTTTAGAATTTCTTCTGAACCTTCAAATGTGTCCATGGACACAATTCAGCTTTAGAAATTCTTCTGAACCTTCAAATGTGTCCATTGACATAATTCAGCTTCTGAAGTCCTTCTGAATCTTCAAATGTGTCCATGGACACAATTCAGCTTCAGAAATTCTTCTGAATATTCAAATGTGTCCATGGACACAATTCAGCTTCAGAAATTCTTCTGAATCTTCAAATGTGTCCATAGACACAATTCAGCTTCAGAGATTCTTCTGAAACTTCAAATGTGTCCATGGACACAATTCAGCTGCTGAAGTCCTTCTGAATCTTCAAATGTGTCCATGGACACAATTCAGCTTCAGAAATTCTTCTGAATCTTCAAATGTGTCCATAGACACAATTCAGCTTCAGAAATTCTTCTGAACCTTCAAATGTGTCCATGGACACAATTCAGCTTTAGAAATTCTTCTGAACCTTCAAATGTGTCCATGGACACAATTCAGCTTCTGAAGTCCTTCTGAATCTTCAAATGTGTCCATGGACACAAATCAGCTTCAGAAGTTCTTCTGAATCTTCAAATGTGTCCATAAACACAATTCAGCTTCAGAAATTCTTCTGAAACTTCAAATGTGTCCATTGACATAATTCAGCTTCTGAAGTCCTTCTGAATCTTCAAATGTGTCCATGGACACAATTCAGCTTCAGAAATTCTTCTGAACCTTCAAATGTGTCCATGGACACAATTCAGCTTCAGAAATTCTTCTGAACCTTCAAATGTGTCCATGGACACAATTCAGCTTCAGAAATTCTTCTGAAACTTCAAATGTGTCCATGGACACAATTCAGCTTCTGAACTTTTTCTGAATCTTCAAATGTGTCCATGGACACAATTCAGCTTCAGAAATTCTTCTGAACCTTCAAATGTATCCATGGAAATAAAATTGGATCGCTTTATTCCTCAGTGCTGGTTTTTGTGGCCACCTCGAACTTATGTATCCGAGATGATTTGAAAGTCAAGCGGCTGTCAAACATTTTGTTGTGGGATGCAATGACCACATTTCTTTAAAGGGACCGCCAGGGACCTTTTGCAACTTTGGTTCATCTAAAAGATAAAAATCAGCTGATCAAAAACCTCTATACAACATAGGGTTCAAAATTCTCCGTTTTCGAGAAATCTGGCTTCAAAGTGCCTAAAACCGGCCGACCGTCTGCAGATTCCGCGGATGGCCGCAACGCCTGCATGCACGATGTTTAGCCTAGTCTAATTTCAAAGTTGTTATTCTAATAGGACGAGAATACTCGGAAAAGGAGGAGTTTTCCAGACAATTTGGCATATATATATATTTAGTATATTTTTCGACCGTACCCGGAGAAAATGGAAATGAAAAGGTCCCTGACGGTCCCTTTAAGAATTTCCCAAATCGTGTTCCGTATTTTGGAAACAAACCATACATATATGAGAGTGGAATTGTGAGAACAGAGGACGGAAACTATATGGTTTGTATGTTATAAGTTCGTGGGAATTGCAAATGTCGAGAATTTCATATATAACCTCAAAAGACACAGGGTTTTCTCGTATTTATAGTACTTTATTGTAGCTTTTTTCTGGTAGGTTAATTATAATTTTATAGTGCTGGTGATGTTTTACATCTTGGGAAACATATTTCATGCTATGAACTAAAATGACAAAAAACAACGGAGCCACAAAAAAAATTTCACTTGTTTCCGAAACACCAATTTAGCAAAGTGAATAGTTATAAAATCAAACTATAGTCTGCCTCCAAAGAAAAGTCGGCGGTTTTTTTTGAGCGGTCTTGATGTTTTGCTTATTTTTAACCCCTCACGCTTTGAAACATTGATGTGAACAGAAAAAAAATTAAGCGAACAGCACAGGAAAAGAGGAGTGCGCAGACAATTGAGCAATCGCGGCAGGACCTAATGTGCCATCCCTTAAGGTTTTTGGCCAAAACCAGTGCCGTTTTTCGGAAACACACTATATTGCAGTCGATTTTGTAATTGATATAAAGTGCTAAAAGTTGGTCAGAATAATTATGAAAGTGCAAAAATGACGAGCAGACAGGATTTTGGTTTTAAAACCCAAAATGTGTAGTTTGATCAGACGAGTCGGAATGGTCTGTGAAAATCCCTCAGTCGACTGGTCGTGAACATTAATTTTATAGATCTAGCCACGTGGAAAGTTTGTTTATGAGAGAGTTTTCAAATTTATGTGTGAATTTGTCCAAAAATCAACGACAAACGATGAGTAAGTGGGAGAAAGTGCTGAGAACTTTGAAATCAAATGGGATCGTTTGAAATGAACACGCCAATTATTCCAATTGGAGAAGATTAAAATTAATCGGCGATTAGTGATAGTAAAGTTAGAAAAAGGCTGCTTCATTTCCTGTTTTTCATTATAAAACGTCAAAACCTTCGATTTCAGTTGCGTAATGATTGTGCTGAGTACGTTCACTGCGTTTACAAAGAATGTATTTTAATCAGTAATTTTATTATTTTGTATCCGGTAATTTTGCAAAGAAAATTGTGAGTAGGACTTTCGTCAAAGTGGAGAAAAGTGGGATTTAAAACGTCGGAAGTCATGTGTTTATGAAGCAAAACATTGAAATTTTGTATTCTTTTGCATACAAATAATTATATTTGGCACGTACTGAGAATGGCTTGAACTATGCTCCTCTAAAATCCTTCTTCGGCGAAAATGAGGCCACGCCCCCTTTTTAAGTCAAGTATTTTGTTGTAATACAGTGTATTTGAACATCAACTCCCAAATAATATCGTTCATTCAAGAAAATCGTAAGTATAAGTATTTATAATTATGATTCGGTATAAATAAGTTATGACAAGTAGAAAATCAACTTAACCAGAAATCATCATGTCTGAAAATAATCTAACATTTTCCAGTATTTTGCGCTTTAACCACGCTTCACTTCTGCCGTATTGACTTCCCGGTACCCAGCGTTGACGACGAAATCAATGAGAAACAAACAGAAGTTGACTGGTTAAAAAACACATCTGTTTGTATGGCACTGTTGGAGAAAATATACTGCTTTTAACGCACGTGTTGGCAGAACATGAAACAGAAGTGGGTAAATTATCTGATCCTATTCGTGTTCATGTTGAACAGTGTTGAATCATAAGCATTGGAAACGATTTTGAAATCCAAATTAGACGATTTTTACTCCCAGCACCTGCACGAAGTTTATTATCAACGAATCGTTGAATTATGATCAAAAGTTTGAAAATTTTGTATTCGCGCTGTTCGGTGGAGCGCATTTACAATCATTTCCTCCAAAGACCTCATTTTTAAAATTAAATTACAAAAATGTGCAACGGTGGATTTTTGATTTTCTGCTTTCAAACACTGTATAAATAAATAATAAACAATATTCAAAAAAGAAACAACGCGAATCGGCTGTGTCTAAGCAATTATGCAAAATCAGGCTAAAAGTTCATCTCTGTGTTTTTTGGTGGATATTTTACTTTTGTCAACTTTTATCTTTTATGTGAACGCAAAACAGTTTTATGTATCAGGTTTCTTGGCAGAATGAACAGTTTGACCATTTTTCGAGAAAATATGGCGTTCTAAGTAGATAATCGCCGCAAAAAATGTCAGTTTTCACCTGCAAAATCAAGATATTTGGCAAAACTAACAGCGCCATCGTTTTTGCCGTTTTAATTTACGTCATAGTTTGTATTTTATAAAAAAAAGAGTTATTTAGGCGCGCGCAGTTAAAAAAACCAAAATTTCTTAACAAATCGGGCTGCCATTGCGGCGCCGCCTTTGCGGCCCCTAATAAACGATACATTCTTCGATAGAACGTGAAAAGTTGTTCAAAGCGCTGATCTGTTTGCAAACCTTGAACTTTCAAAACAGCAAAGGTATTTTTAAGCTTACTGGTCGAATTCCAAGAGTTCAAAATGTGGATCGGTTGTGCAGACGAAACTAAGTCAGGTAGGGTGTAATGGCGATAGTTCAAGTTCGCATTTTCATTATTCTAGCCCACCTTCCAAAGCCAAAGAATAGGTCAGTTAATGGGTTTGTGCACACTACCCGGACTATGAAATGTTTTAAAGGGCCCCAGCCAATCCAGGAAAGACACAGCATTTCGATAGAGAATTTCTTTTTAAATAAGCCAGCGAAATTTGTTTTTCCTTAACTGCGTTGGCTTTTGAGAAAAAACCGATTTTGTCAATGACACGCCGAGAAGCAGTAATGTGCTTGTTTGTTTGATGAAAATTAAATATTTTGAAATTAATCTACCTCAAAGGATACCGAAATCTGAACTAGGAGCTTAACTAACACTGAACTCGAATCATCTGCATTGCAGTATGACTCACATCCCAAACTACGCTCACCCTGTGTGATGGACGAATCAAAAGTTCGAGTACTAATCGGATTACATTCCACAAACCTTTCTATAAGTTCCTCGTTACCTTTTATAACGAGTTTATTAAGTTATTGAATCTTTACGGGAACATGGTTGTTTGCTTGTTTCACAGCCGAAGGGGCCGATTCGTCTTGACCTCCTGTAGGAAAAATTGCAGAAATGGGACAGAAGATAACATTTCGAATTTCTTTGTTGAAAAGGACTAAGATGACTCTAAATATGAAAATTGAGCCTATTTACACAAGACATACCCAGATATAGCATGAGCCGAACACCAGGCAAATGTTCCGGCAAGAAATACTTTCGTAATTGTAGTAACCCAACAAGTTACAACGTCAAATGTAAATAAAGTAAAGCAATAAACAATGGAACTTGTGAGAGCCTGGGCGAAGAAACGGACATCCCTTGCGTGTCGACTACGAACATCTTCGGCAGGCAGCGACTGATAAATTTGCTAAAGCAACTTTGAAAAATTGAAGAAAACTGACTTTTCCCTTAATTTGAAGTAGAATCAGAGTACACATGTCACAACAGATAACTACGCCAAATATGGAAACGTTGTAAGTGAGGTCGATGTAAAGTCCCATGAAGTCACCACAGGTTGTATTCACGAATGTCCAAGCGACTTGTTCAGTTGCGAAATAAAAACCACATCCTTCTGAAAAGAATAACGCGTTTGAGAAGTATTGAAAATTTGGCCGTTTTGGATACTTTGATGCCAGATATCTTGAAAATGGGGGATTTTTGGGTAAAAATTTTTATTTGGTTTTTCAATAAGGTGATTTTTCGTTTAAAATGAGCCATGTAACAAAAAAAAATGTTTTTTTTTGGAGGGAAATTATTCGAAATCGAAAGCGTCTGAAGGGCTTGCTTGAAATATCGTTTTAACGCGCGCCCCTCTGGGGTTTCTCGTTTTCCCACGCTCTCTCGTCCCCGGGACAGTCAGTGTGTTTTACAACACTGGCTAAATTAGGAGCGAAAATTTCGCTGATCACGACCGAACCGAAGATTGCGCTGATGGCCAGTACGGGCTGCGTGTCCGGTTTTTACAAATCCTGCTAAGGAGTCAAAACTCTTTCTACTTTGATCAGAAATCTCTGCGAACGAGGAGCGTTCGAAACAATGTAGCATAGTTGATTTGCATAATTTTTTGTTGACTGTTGTCGATGGAAAAATGAAATGAACTCCCCCCCCCCTCCCCCTTCACCTTGCCGCCCCTTTAATAACGAAATTTTACGAGACCATCCCCATTTAAGACGCCACTTCTGTAAGACTGGAGCAGGCCAGTGACATGGAAAAAATCGAATTTTCTGAAAACTCGTGTGGGACCTTCCTAAGACCCAAATATGAAGTCCTGAAACTTTTAGGCTTATATGATTTTTTATTCCCGGGCTACGGTAGTTTGAAGTTGGGTAGGGTGAAAAATCAAAATGCACCAAAAAGGTGACCTATAGATATTTTCTGACAGCAAATGTAATTTCAAAAACATCTGTAACTAAATAATTTTCAAACTCGTAGCACATAAAAAAGTTATCGTCAAAAAATGCAAATTTTTGAAGTTTTTTCAAGTTCCGTCAGAAAACATACATAAGTCACTTTTTTGGTGCATTTTGATTTTTCACCCTACCCAACTTCAAACTACCGTAGCCCGGGAATAAAAAATCATATGAGCCTAAAAGTTTCAGGACTTCATATTTGGGTCTTAGGAAGGTCCCACCCGAGTTTTCAGAAAATCCGATTTTTTCCATGTAACTGGCCTTATGAAGGCTGCTCGAGTCTTACGCGCTCCCATTATGATAATTTCTCACCTAAATAAAAAGAGAAGTAGTATGTTCCACAAACGACAAAAATCATAACAACCACTACCATGGTAAATTTTGGAGTAAACCATTTTAGATAGATCAGAGGAGACCAGATGCAGGTTAATCTGAAGTTTTATAAAAATTCTTTTAAAAATTGCATTTTTTTTTACCTGTTTATAGAAATAAAGGCGATTGAATGGAATGCTATCTCTTGAAAGAACAGGCCCAGTTGACCCATTTGGAAATTAAGCCATTGTAGATCATTGCTTATTTCGCTAAATTTGAAATTTCGAATGTTTTAAATGTTTTAACGTTATTGTTGTTGGAACCACCCAAAACGTGAATATCAAAAGCACCGCAACATTGGCCATCGAATGAAGCAACGCGAAACGTCCGAATGAATTACTGAAAACAAGGTGATGCATATTTCAAATAGTAAACTGGAAATTGGAGTGCTTGTAGAAAACAATGCATGACAGAGAATTGCAGAAAAGCCCCAAAAGTGAAATCTAAAACTGTAAATTCATTGAAAACAAAGGAAATTACGCTTAAAATTAGACAGGCGAGTAGAATATATTGCCATTTATGAAGTGGAGTCAGGTTGGTTGCCATACACATTCTGAAGCAGAAATTCAGAAATGCTTTAGAGTTTTGTGAATTTAAGATGTAGGTGTTGGCACTTACTATATAAAGATAGCTTGCGCGCAGATACACACGCACACGCACACGCACACGCACACGCACACGCACACGCACACGCACACGCACACGCACACGCACACGCACACGCACACGCACACGCACACGCACACGCACACGCACACGCACACGCACACGCACACGCACACGCACACGCACACGCACACGCACACGCACACGCACACGCACACGCACACGCACACGCACACGCACACGCACACGCACACCAGATGTATCACTGCGACAGTGAGAAAAACACATTGTTATTGCCGCAAAAGTCGTGAGTGAAAAAGTACAAATTTTGTATTGAAAAGATATAAAAAAAAATATTCTGCTACTGTTTTTGTGTACATCGTAAATTATTGTTCAATCCGGCAAACAGGTTGGAACTCAAATCACCATTATTCTTATTTTGAGGGGGAATAATTGATACAGAGATCCGGATTTCAAAAAGATTCGTTGAGCAATATTTAGAGTATTCGTAAGCCTTTGATGTGTATTATCGATAGGGAATTTCTATTTTTATAGGTCCAATGTCGTAGATCCGATGTCGTAGACATCGGATGTGACCTATAAAAATCACTAAAAAAAACAGATCAGTTTTTTCATGTTTTCCGAAAAAATTTTAATAGGTTTAAAAGATTAACTATAACAGTTCAGTAGTTGACATTCTTTATGACAACTTTGCTTTTAGCACCTAAAATCGGATGATACAAAAGTTCTCAAAACAAAATATCAGAGGGCGGATTCGAACCCGGGTTGCGAGATTTGTAAGCGAGAATGTTACCCCGCTGCCATCGGGGGCTTTGTAAATAACTTGCCGTGAACGCCAGAACGACACCGTGGCAGAGTGACAACGCCCTCGCTTACAAATTTTGCGACCCGGGTTCGAATCCGCCTTCTGAAATTTTGTTTTGCCTACGTTTGTACCACTTCACTAACAATAACAATCCGTTTATGGTTAACTTTGTCAGTTTTACAGACATTGTACATTTTAGATTTAGATTTTTTCTAGAAATTGAATTTCCTAATAGAAAACATCTATAACTTACCGTTTTGGGAAACTTTGATTTTCTCAATTTCAGTCTACCGTAACCCGGGAACAAATAATTACCAAATGCCAAAAGTTTCAGGATTTTATCTAGGAGTCATAAGAAGGTTATACACAAGTTTTCAGAAAATCCGATTTTTTCCATGTCACTTTTTCTGGCCTTAGAAAGACTTCTCTTGAAGGCGAACATTTTTAAATATTCAGTTTATTTTCTATTGGTTCGTTTAAGAAAATTTAGTACAGTTGTCAGATCTATTTATCAAAATAAATACATTTAAAACAATTAAGTCTTAGTTTTAGGTGAATGCTCGTTTGACGTTGGAACTTTTTGCGTGCGAGGCGTGGGACACTTCGACCAGGTCCGTAGATTTCACAGCCGATGTGGGAGACGTAATGGCCTTTCGTATTTCACGATTGAAGGCAACCAGAATTATCCTGAAAAATACAAATTCCATTTTCAAATATCAAAATACCCGGAGATCATATGAGCTGAACACCAGGCGAATGTTCCGAGGAAAAATACGTCTGTGATGGTTTCCACGTGGCAAGTGAGGACGTCGAATGTGAAAAGAGTGAAGCCATAAACGAAAGAATTTATGACGGCTTGGACGAAGAATCGCATGTCTCTCGCATTTCGACGACGGACTGCCGCCTGGTCAAGGGAACTTTGGAATTTCTAAAAACGAAATGTTGGGGAAGAAGCGCCTGAGAAAACCTGGCGGTTGAAACGGAGCAGAAGGAGGGATGAGACATCGAGACAGGCGACTATTCCGAAGAGAGACACGTTGTACATGAAATCCATGTAGAAGGCCATGAAAAGACCACAAGGACTGTCAAGGAAGGACCAGTTGATGTAGTAGGGGTCGAAGTAGATTCCACAACCACCTGAAAAATACTTTGTTAACGGAAAAGGAACCGTCAGACGGCTTTTCCACGTTATTGCAAGTTTTATGATTATACATACTTGGCAGGCATTCTGTGAGCAAACTTTTCACGGAGCGATTGTGAAAAAACAAATCAGTCAATTGGAACTCTGCAACGCGGCAATGTGCTTAATGTTGGTTTTTAGTTAGAAAATCCCCAGACGGTTCCTAAAAATGGACAGTCAGAGGTTTTTCACAGCATTGGCTAAATTAAGAGAGAAAAATTCGCTGATCATTAAAATATATATGACCATGGGTCGCAAATCTATCGTTTTCGAAATATCTGGCTTCAAAGTATCCAAAAACGGTCAATTATCCGCCGATTGTGCTGATGACCAGTACGCCCTGCGTGCCCGGTTTTTATAAGGAATCAGCCGAATTTCACTCAAATTGGATGAGATTGCTCTTGAAATTAGAAGTGTGCGAGACAATTTAGCATTGTTAATTCGCATTATTTTCCACAGTATTCGATCGACAATGTAATGAAAACCCCCTTAACGCCCCTTTAAAGGGGAAGGACCTCGTAAATTTGATTTTTTTTAATCTTTGTAATAACAACTTCATTGAATAGATACCGTTGCCACGATTCTGGAACATACCCCTTTTATATGTTTTGCACTGCAGGTGTACACGGCAAAGAAAGCCGAAAGAGCGCGACGAAAAGGGAGACGCAGAATTGCGCGCTATTCAAACGATATTTTTGACTAAACTTCAGAAGCAAGTAATTTGGTTCATTTTGTTCCAAAAAGAGACAATGGGACACTTTTCTGAATCAGAAGAATGATATCTTCTCATTTATCAAAAGTCCAGAAAATATTTTTACGCGGTCCTTCCCCTTTAAGTCAATTAATAATAAGTAAGGCTTGTTGGTTATACCCGACCCAATGTCAAACATTCTTTTACACTGTTTTCTCCTTTGAAAACGCATCACAAAAAAGGTTCAGCTATTTTTTGTAGTTGTAACTACGTATCTTACTGTAATATTCAAAAATCTCTTTTTTGTATCGAATAGACATCAAAACATATGATTTTTGTTGTTATGAAAAATTGCAAGATAACGGAAGTTGTAAAAAAAAGTAAGGGTTTACAAAAAAATACACACAAAAATGCTCTTTGTCTACCATAGGGTTTTTTAAAGAACGCTCAAAGTTTTTAAATTTTTTCACTAATGAAAAGAAAAATTTGCCGAACACACCAGATTTAAAACAAAATAAAATATACACATGAGTTTTATATAGCTGCCGCCAAATGGGCACCATGCCAGTTTGTACCCATTTGTGCCAAAATTTTCTGTTGATAATAAATTGAAATATAATTATGAACTAATTGACAACAGAAAGCTAATACTAACAAATTGGGCACATTAATTTACCAATTCCAACCAAAAGGCGGAAAGCCATAAGTTTTTAAGGCATCAAGAAGTAAAATTTTCTTCCTGAAACTTACGCAAGTAATAAGAGGAGTAGTACATAATGCAAATGATAAATATAAAAATTATAATGCCGATTGTCAGTTTGTTGGTAAAGAATTTCCGGTACAAAGAGGGGTTACAGATGCAACTGAATCTATAAAACACCCTTTTTTGCCTTCCAGACCTTTTGTTTTACCGATTAACGGAGACAAAAACAATGGCGTGGAGAGCGATTTCTTGAAAGAATAGAATTAGCTGTCCCATCTGGCGGTTAACCCACTGCAAGTCATCATCGATATCTCTGTAAAAGAAAGTTTTCTCCAAAATTGTCATTTTTTCTTACGCCAAGATAAGTGGGACCACCCACGCTGCAAATATGATTAAGACCCCTACGTTGGCCATTGCATGGACTAAGGTGAGACGGCCGAATGGGTTTCTAAAAAGCAAGGTTGTGTGTGCGTGTATGTGTGTGTATGTGTGTGTGTGTGTATGTGTGTGTATGTGTGTGTGTGTGTATGTGTGTGTATGTGTGTGTGTGTGTGTATGTGTGTGTATGTGTGTGTGTGTGTGTGTGTGTGTGTGTGTGTGTGTGTGTGTGTGTGTGTGTGTGTGTGTGTGTGTGTGTGTGTGTGTGTGGGTGTGTGTGTGTGTGTGTGTGTGTGTGTGTGTATGTGTGTGTATGTGTGTGTGTGTGTGTATGTGTGTGTATGTGTGTGTGTGTGTGTGTGTGTGTGTGTGTGTGTGTGTGTGTGTGTGTGTGTGTGTGTGTGTGTGTGTGGGTGTGTGTGTGTGTGTGTGTGTGTGTGTGTGTGTGTGTGTGTGTGTGTGTGTGTGTGTGTGTGTGTGTGTGTGTGTGTGTGGGTGTGTGTGTGTGTGTGTGTGTGTGTGTGTGTGTGTGTGTGTGTGATACCTGAAAACGTAGTGTTTGTAAAGAACGATTGATGATAGCAGATTGCAAAAGATACCCACAATTGACATCTTAAAAAACAGAAATGTTTGCATAATTTGAAACTGTCCCTACCGCGAGGATAAGACATGCATAAAGAACAATTTGCCAGTGTTGAGGACGAAGTGGATTCGAAGCTTTGCACATTTCTGAAAAAAATGGTTACCTAAACATGAAATACAATAAAACAATGATTCAATAATCAACAACAATTTGACAGCTGATAAATAGACGAAATACTTTTCAAAAATGGGCACTTCGTTTCACTTCTGTATGATTTTTTTTCTTTAGGTTCATTTAATTTTCTTGTGGTTCTGAGCAATAATCTAGAGCGAACCTCTTTTCTATTTTAGAGGAAAATTTCAAAAAGTGAAATTGAACTGATAAAACTATTAAAACTTCAATAATGATAGACTTTCTGTGATAAAATGTTTTTTCCTCACGTTATCACGACTATAATTACCGAATTCGTAGATTTGTAGTTTATATGATAGTGTGTACCTAAAGGAAAGATACCCCATTTTTTATTATTTAAATAGCCTTAAGAATTCGTTTACTTCAAGTTAATTAACTATCCTTTGCATTAAATATAATTCAGTTTCAATTAAAGCAACCGTCGCGAATGTATTTTACTTAGCGCATTTTCTTAATGCCTTACCATGGTAAGACTTAATATGAAAACAACGCCATCCTCGACATAATTTTTTCGAACACCGTTCCGTTTCCAAAAAAAAAACATTTGCCGCAGTTTCAAATTTTGCCTTGAATGGCAACGATTCAAATGTTTTGGTCGTTGTAAAACTAATAATATATGATGTAAAAGTATTAATATATGAAATGTTTCTTCAGATTTAAAAAGTCAAAACATCTGTTAAAAGATACAAAGAACAATAGGAAATCGACAGATGCATATCACGAAACAACGTGTTTTGCCAACGGAAGTCAACAAAATGGCATGCAGACTTTAATTAAATTTCAGGTTTTGTCATTTCGGAAAACTGTTCGTGGAAGTGAAATCATGTTATTATTACTGTTGTGTTGTTTGTGAGACGGAAACCCACCGAGGCACAAATAATCAGGGACAGTCAGGCGTTTTTCCCACAGTCTCCTTTACAAAGGGTATGGCTCATTGTATTAGGTGTGCTGTATAGAGTATGGAAAAAAGATATATTGTGGAAAAAGTAAAAAAAAAATTTCAGCGTTAACCTAAACTATTCTAAAATTTCTATACAGACTCGCTCGTAAACTCGAGCAGGCTGTCTTAGTAAAAAGTTGACTGTCTGGTCCAAAATTGGTCTATACCAGAACAGTTTCGATACGTTGACCCATGTAACGGTAGGAAAACGTAATTTTTGAAATTTTCTCAAAATGACTGTTGGTTTGAAACCTTATGTAGTGCACAAATTTTTCACTTACAAAGCGAAAATCACATGCACACAGGAGTCCTAAAACATCGAAAAGTGAAATTTGGTGTTTCCAATTGCAGTTTCTCGAATTTTTCGACATTTGGCTTTTAAGATTTAATAAGGTTTTGCAAAATGGTACCATAAGCATTCAATTTTACCTGTTTTTGCGTACGTGTTCGAAAATTTGAGTCTGAAAATTCATAACAAAAATCGATTTTCAAGCTGAACTTTTACGTCATTTCGTTTTATCAGATAAAAACTAACGGATCAAAACATTTTTACCGTGTGGCACAAGAACACTTGAAGTGTTTTGTTGAGTTTGGTTCAATTTCAGATCAGAAATTGTTGTATTGTGGAGGTTGGCGCTGGTTATGCAAAAGAAAAATATAATTTGAAAAGCTCTACGGGTTTTCATGTTTTTTCCCTCTTCCTTCTTGTTATGTGCATTTTTCAATTCTTTTAACGACAATGCTTGTTAATTGTTAACGAAACATCGCAGTCTGATTTTCAATTCACCAGATTCTTGATCTTTAAAAGATCAAGATTCTATTAGCTGGATGTTCCCATCTGTCAGCGATGTTCTGTAATCAAGTGGGAATAGAGCCCCGGTTAAAACTTAACTCCATCCCAATAAAGTCTGTTTCCAAAGGAGATTAAATAGTTTTGCGCACTCTCTGTAAAAATAACATGATGATTACAAATTTCCCTTCAACAAAACTTTAAAAATGGGCAAAAAATTGAAAACTTCGCACTTTGCTCCCAAATGCAACCGTACAGTTCACATGAAAAGTGTGCTGTTACTGAGGGATTATACTTTACGAGGCACATTTCACGGGTAGAAGAAGTGTCCGTTGCCCCCCGTAAACACTCATTGCCACGTACATTTCTGTCGTTTTACATAAACGGCAGACACAACATTCTCCACAACAATTCATGCCAAAACACCGTATTAACTGAATGTTAAGGTTCTTAAGCAGCCCTGCTGCGCTTTTCCTTCAGTTGCTGTTGTTGTTATGCACCGGAGAGAAAATCACTTCCTCCGGAAGATGATAAAACTGTTTGTTTGTTGGAGTTCACTTAAAACTGTCTCCAACCGGAAAAATGCTGATAAAGCAGTAGAAAGCTTTTTCTGTTTTTCACAAAATGCAATTTATCTACTTTGTTTGTATTTTGCCAGTGTTTTTAAGTGAATTTTGTTTATAGGTAGGCACTATATAATATTGGAGACTGAATTATGCAAAGGCATAATCTATCTTTTTTTGTGTCAAAACATAGTTGCATCTACTTTGTTTACCTGTTTACTTTCTCTTTTATATTTTTTAAAATCGTTTTTACAATTTCTTTTAGATCAAATGGGAAATTTACACCTCGTTCTGGCATGTTTGGTCTGCAAAGGTGAGAAAATGAGGAAAAAATTGTCTGCCAACAAATTCTTTTATTACGTATCTCCGCTCTGTGGTGCCTAATTGAGCTATTATGAAAGTACTGCACAGTAAACAAAAGTATAATTTCTACAACACGGCTTATAAATATAAATATTTTCTACATTTTTAGCTTCTTCTAAGTTTCGTGAGTTTTTGTTATACACACATTGAAATCCCTTAAAGACTTTCATTTTGCATAGCAGTTTTCAAAAAATTCATTTTTATTCTATTTCGATCAAAAAATCGTTTGTTCGTGTAAAAAATTTTTTAACCGAATTCAACGTACTTTTTTCACGGTAGTTGTTTTCAAAGGTCCGCTGTTTACAAGGCTCGGTAGTCGAATGTCGCCGGCAGCCGCTGCAAATTTTAATACTAACAGCGCAAAGGTGGTATACACCCAATGGTCTAGTGCATAGATTGCCAAGCTGTCAAAATGCTCCCGAGTTCGGATCCCCTACTGCGTCAAAATGTTTTGCGGATAAAAAATAGCCAATATATGTGTACTTTTGCATTTATCCACTCCTTCGTTAAAGTTATAGAAAAATAAGTTCTACAATGGTCCCATTGAGCTTTTGATATTCCAAATTAACTCCAATTTTTAGAAATAACTGCCTTTTTGATCCCAAACTTTGGGTATTTATCAAGTCACCGTAGTAGGAATTCCAAAACATCTGACAATGATCACTGGGACTATAAGGATCCATCAAAATGGCCAGGAATCTGCACGACTGGAATGTCACAATCACCAATTAACATTGATTTTGGTAAAAACCTATAGGTGTTTTTTAATCTCCCCTTAAATTTAGGCAATGTCGGACAAGGCCAAATGGAACCCCTCCGTTTTCATAACTATTCTGTTAAAGGAACTGTAGCTGCTCATAACAATGGACATACAGGTTTTTTCAAGGTGAATCATTTCTTAAAAAAAATTCTTTAGAACTAGTCCAAGGATTTCAAAACTGGTCGAAACAACCGTTTATTAGTGGTGGGTAAGTTTTATACATGTAATTGGTTCGCTTTAGGTGGAGGTTTGGGTGCTCGTTACAAGCTTACCCAATTTCACTTTCATTGGGATGGAAATGATCGATATGGAAGTGAGCATACGATAGTTGGACTTCATTACCCCATGGAGGTGATTATAACAAAATTTCTGTTTTATAAACGTCTTTAGGTGCACTTTGTTCATATTAGGGAAGATTTGGATGAAACTTCGGCGGGAAAAGTACCAGGTGGAACGGCTGTGGTTAGTTCAGAGAGAGAGGGAGAGAGAGAAAGAGAAAGAGAGAGAGAGAGAGAGAGTTAGAGAAAGAGAGAGCGAGAGATAGAGATAAATATAGGGTGAAAAGAAAAATGAATTGCTCCAGGTCGCCGTCTTCTTCGAAATTTCGACGGACAACAGTGCTCTCTTCGACCTGGATCGAGCCATTGGAGACACTAGAAGAATCAGTTGCTAGATATGACATATTATATTTTAAGTTTTTTTTTCAGATTCAGAAAAGAATGTAACGTATTATTCTCCTGAGTCACTGCTCCCCTCGGATACATCGTCTTTTTTCCGCTATAACGGTTTGTTTGGAACAAAAATTATGACTATTTTCTTTTGTGACTATTTCTAATTCGTCGATTTCTCATCATGGTAGGTAAATTGGTTGTCAGGAGACTTTTCTTGACGGAAATGAAATTTAAATTGCCAAAAATTGAAAATTGCAACATTTCAAATTAACTGATTTTCTCGAACACCGCTCCAGCCAACTGTTGTGCGCAAAATGCTTGCAAAGTCTTTTTAGCAACCACTGACGGTCCCTTTAATGGCGATTCCTGAGGCTAGAAAGTGTTTCCCTTTAGGAAATCAGCAGGCCATCGTGGCGGGACCTATTTTTAATTCCAGCAATGATTCCCGTAAAATTGTAGAGAATTTGTCATAAATGCAAGCGGGGTGAAAGAATCCTCCGACATTTTTGTTATTTTTAGGATCATTAACCACTCCTCCATGCACCGAAAATGTTATCTGGACGATTTTGGAAAAACCGAACTACGTGACACAACAACAGGTACTTTTCTTTGTTTTTAATTTTCTGAAGGGTTTTTTTTCAGCTGCGCCAGTTGAGAAGACATCTCACTAGTAACCGAGGCCTACTAATCGAAAACTGGCGTCCTACGCAAGCTTTAAATGGAAGAAAAGTCTTTTTCACAAAGACGGGCAACTGATAAAACTGAATAAACTCTATGCACTGATGTGATAATTTAAAAATGTAAAAACAAAAACATGACTTTATTTACATAAAATGTTAATTCTCCACTTTCGCCATTGGTGAGGCAGCCCTTGCAGAATTTGTTTTCGCTTCTTTGGGCATCTAAAACGCTTTTTCAATGAAAAATTAACTTTTCTCTTACACTGTGATGAGTGTGATGTATAGAAAATGTTTCCGTGGTTGACCGTCTTCCCAACTTCCTTAACACTTTGTTGCGCAATGTTCGATTGAAAATGAACAGAAATACAGGTTTTATGTAAAAGTAAAACAACCACACACAAACTGTTCCGAAACCTGGCCAAATTGTGATATCATCCCAGAAAATGTCTTTAAAAATTGTATTTTTTTATGTAAAAATTTTTTTTATTACCTTGAACATGCCACATTACCATTATTAAACAGCAATAAACAGTTTCTACTGTTGTTTGGAGAAATAATATTTTCTCGTGGCGGCTGCTAAAGGTTAGGCCGAAATGTCTCCTTTTCTATAAATTTTTCTAAAAGCTTAAAAATATATAACTTACATAAATAGAAAAAATAATAGCAAAAGTGTAAATGACATAAGCCAGAATGAGGGCAGGGATGCATAAAAACAGTTCAAATGCGTTTGCCAGAAAACCAGATATTTTTTCGCTATCATTTGTCCAATAAATCTCATCGAGAAAAACCCCTTCGTCGATGTAACAATACACGAAATCTATTATGAAAATACTTGTAAAAGTCAGCTCGATTGCCTTAAATTTAGGAAGCTTAAAAAAATACAGCGGTTTAACTGTTAAAAGACGGGGTTGGCGTTTTCCGTCACACTTTCCGGTGACAACTAAAACGCGAAAAATAGAGAGATTGCAGATGAGAGGGTAGGAATAGAGCCATAGGACGGTGACTACACAGCCAGAAATCTAAATACAAAGAATTTAAACAATAAAACAACTAATTTTGTAAAAACTCTGCTAAACGTAACGAAACTAAGGCCCAACCCCGAAAACGGTGGCGTGTCACATGTATGATTTTTTCATTAAACGGTATGATATTTCATTGAAAGCAGCGTGTCAGAAAACAATTGTTAAATTAAAGAACTTCATAGAAATATTGATTTATGTGAAATGCTAAGTCCCACATTTTTCACTGTCTTTCGTATGGGGGGTTTAAAAGCGGAGTCAAACGATTTGACACATAAAAACTTAAATTTATCGAATTTTCTTATTGTTATTTTTCATACTTACTGAACTTCAAATGTGGCTTTTATTTTCAAAACTTTGATTTTGAGTAGCAACGGGGAAAAGCAAACAATTGGTAAATATGTAACAAGTAACAAGTAAGGTTCCCCTCACGTTTTGCGTTTTTAACGTACTTTTAAAGTGTGCCAGAAATGTTCTTTAAAATATATGACACCCCGGAAAAGTATAATTTGCTTTTTTTCGGACTCAGTCGAGGAGGAGACTTTTCTGAGTGTTAGCTAAAACATTGTCCAAGAAAAGTTTTCAAAATATTTCGAATGGTTTAGGTTACGATGTTAAAAAAATTTCCCCTTGCATCGGAACTTGCTGTTTGGCAAAATCCGTTGTTCTTTCTCGTTTGCTTTCTTTTCCACAACTCAATCTGAAAAATTCCTAAGGGACTGAATTATACACAATCGCTTCTGAAGCTCTCTAATAACTATTCATCAAGCAAAAATTGAAACAATACTTTTGATTCCCTAAGTGGAATTGAGAGGTTTATCTCACAAAAAGGACAGCTATCCCTTTAAACGATAGTAAATCCTTCTGCAAAAACTTTTCTTGTCATTCTATGATAAAATATAATGTAATACCATGAGAACTTTCTCAATTTCCAGCAATTATACCGACTCACCTTTACCAAGAACGATATCTCAGCCAGGTCTGGGAAAACTATAATGGTTCCCGTAATCGCATGAAAAACAACTTGTATTAGGTCACAGAGCAGCATCCGCGCAATAATACTGTAGCTGGGATTCTTTCGCAGTTCCCTGTCTTTCAGAAGAACCTAAAGATTTAAATGGGGATTTACCAAGTATGAGACTTACATATGAAACTAAGGAAATCAGAGGAATGGGTAGTGCTGAGACGACGAAGTACAAAATACCAATGGGGAGAAGATCTTCATCATAAGCCAACTCGGAGGAATTCATATGAAACGTTTTTAAAAGACACGAGACCGAGAAGGCGTATTTTTAAAAAACTACTGTGTCTAGATGCCGTGAAAAGGATTATTTCCAGAACAACGGAGACGTTCACTAATTCAGTTCCTTTCATTTTTGTTGTTTAACTTTGCCTTCCGGGAAGTGAAAGCATAAGGTTACAAATTTATATGTTAAATGTAATTGAAAGTCAGCAAGCATACACACACATACACACACGCACACACGCACACACATACACACACACTCACACACATAAATTCATCTTAAACGTTTCTGAAGAAACCGAGGCGAAGAAGGCGAAATTTTAGAATGTACTGTTTATAGGTACCGTGAAACAGGATTATTTCTAGAAACACCCCAGACGTTCTCTAATTTAGTTTCATTCATTCTTGTTGTTTAGCTTTTCCTTCCGGAAAGGGAAATCAGAAATTGAATGATATGTGTGAAACTAAATGAAAATAGCACCAACCCTTCGGTCTCATGTTCTTTTTTACCTTTGTTACAGTGTTGAAAAGCTTGAATTTAAAATTTATTGGAGTTTCACACGCACACACGCGCAAACACGCGTATGCCCACACACATCCGCACACGCAGACACACACAGGCATACACGCAAACGCACATGCGCAAACAAGCACACACGCACACACGCACACACGCACACACGCACACACGCACACACGCACACACGCACACACGCACACACGCACACACGCACACACGCACACACGCACACACGCACACACGCACACACGCACACACGCACACACGCACACACGCACACACGCACACACGCACACACGCACACACGCACACACGCACACACGCACACACGCACACACGTTTAACAGTTTAACAAAAATGTTTTCTTCAGACATTTTCTTTTGTGAAAGTTTTAAAGAAAAATGGGAATTTGTTAAAATAGCGTAAAGTTCTTGGGTATGTGAACTTTATAAGATATCAAAACAAATTTAACTGGATAGCCGCTATTTCGATGTTTCATTTGAAACTGCGCGCTCATTTAGAGAAAATCCCGCCAAAAATTGGTTTTCAAAGCTAAAAATAAATAAAAATACCTTTTGGGGTAGAAAATAACGGAGAATAATTTTGACGTGTGACTTTTTGCAAAATTGTTGTTTATATCATTGTTAGAGCCAGTTTACTAATTAAACAAGAAAAGTTTGTATAAAAAATTATTTATCGATTGGAAAAATTCTTAGAACTCTATATCTTATTGAAATACACCTTTTTGACTTTATCAGTCGTTAGATTGACTCGGGAGCGCAAATCACCAACTCTAGGTCCCCGGAAGGGCGCCACTTGGGGTGGCGCGCGCTATTCGGTTAAGCGTGCAAAGCGCCCGGTCAGCGATATATTAACGACAACAGAATAATTCTGGGTAAAAATGATAGCTTTACAACATATTGAAAAACGGTGTGTTAGTTTTTCGGTGTTCTCGAGAAAAATCAAGTTTCGTGGTTTCTCAAAGTCATTTTGAGTTCTAACTTTTTTCTAACGTATGAAATCAATGTTTCTTTGTATTACAAACTTTTTCAGCATAACATTTGCAACCGAATTGATATTTCAGTTTTTGATTTTGGTCAACTTGGAAGTGAGTTACAGTACCCCGCACTCGATTACCGTACCCTGAACCCAAAAATCGATAATCGATTTTCCATGTTGTTTTCGATATAAGTGACCCATAAGATACTCACAAACAAAATTTCAGCCAAATAGAAGCACTTTGAAAAAAATGCAAATTGGGTCTTCCAGGAACGGTGTCTTATATAGATGTCTTGTTTAACAGTTCAGTTTAACAAAGTATTTTCTTTTCATTGGGAGAATTTTCAAAAGAAATAATGACCAAAATATTTGTAGACGACTAAGAATGGGTTAAAAAAGCTGAAAGTTCATGGGTATGTAAACTTTAAAAGGTTGCACAACAATTTTGACTGGATAACAATAAACATTCTTGGGAAAATTCACAAAGTAATAGAAAAATGTGTTTTTTAAAATTACTATACAATTTAAATTCAAATCATTGTAACATCGCAACATTGGCACGAACCTTTTGACGTGAAACTGCAAAAGTTTGTGTATTGTGCATGAAGAGTTCTTTGATTGAATAAGCGTGTTCGCAAACAGAAAAAAACGACGTTCTTTAATTTACTGCGTGCAAAATACACTTTAAGTGCTAGCAGCTGATTAAATGTGTCATTCCGTGGGACGTTCTAAAATAAGTTGATTTTCCTGAACGAATACTTTGTCCTTCGTTTGTGTTATTTTACTTAAGAAAAAGTCTCTTAAAGCGTTAAAAAAAACATAGAAATTTAGTTTCAGGCAGAAAAAATCGTTCTTTTGAATCAAAAAACACCCTTATATTGTACATGCAACTTAATGTGTTTCAAACATCGCATGTACTGTTACATATAAGGTTTACCTATAATTCTAATTGAAAAACATTTTACGTCAAGTAATTATAGTGGTTCGATAAATGTTTGTTAAGAAAATTTCGTGGGTAGTGAGATCTGCGACAAAGTATAAATGGGCTTTTGAGAAATCGTGTTTCTTATACGTTTGAAATGTAATTTTGAAATTCTGATTCTGTGAGGAAATGAGCGTGAAAAAGCAGAAAGTAGGCACGTTTGCCTACATTCGAATAAGTGTTCGTACTTTTTCAAATTACACATTACTTAAAAGTACATGTCACTCTTTGACCGTGAGAGAGTGACCGTGTGAATTCGTTTGTTGCAAAACTGATTTAAAAGGGTAGAAAAGGGACATTTTGCTCTTATCTTATTTGGAAGAAAATTTAAACAGAAGGTCACTTTCTGTAGTGATTTTTGAAGTTTGTGTAAACGTAGAAAAAGTTCAAAACCCAGAAATTGTCGTTTAAAAACCACTCCCAGCCCAAACCTGCCTTTTCAGGTTCTGCCATGATGTGTGAAGTTTGTAGGATGGACAACTTGAAAATGACATTTTAGAACCCACACTTAACCGAAAACTTCTTCTTTCATTTCTGTATTTTCGAACCGTAATTGAAACGGGTTTCCCGGATGATCATCGGTCGGTCAATATTAGTTTCTCAGCACGAGCTGCACCCGTTTGCAGCTTTGAACTCTGAAGGTTTGAACTGTACTTTCTTCACACATTGGCGAGTATCCACGATCCGATGAGACATCACAATACCCTAATGTTTACCGTCCGGGGAGTTTCATTGTTTGTAGCTTCGTAGATATGCCAAGAGCACGTAGCCTTTAAAAAGAACAACCATCACTGTCGGTGCTCAACGGACAACTGGGGTTTTCTGTTGAAAAACATGCTTCAGTGTTGAGGTCATCGAATGGAGATCCAGTTATGCTTACCTCCCAAGGTAGAATGTACAGTCTTTCTAATATTGTAGTCTCTGAATCAATTGTATACAGCAACATTCTAAGGGCAACCCTGAAACCTTGTTTTTCTTTTAAGTTCCAGTTGAAACCTTGACGCCCGGAACACTTCACAATGACAAAATGATGTAAGCTCTATGAATCATTGTGTCTGTCGTACGGTCGTGCAGTCATTCTGTTTATCTTGTGCAGACATGAACAAATACATGCGAGGCGTACGTGCAAATTTGAAGAAAAAACGAATTTGATGTAAAAAATAAAAACTAAATTCTACTCGACAATAAACATTTTTCCATCAAAATGACGCTAATGTCAAAGATTTCCGGTAAAGTTCGTTACGGAGAGAAAAAAAGGAGTGCAGGAGATTGGAGTGTTAAAACAGAGGGTCATTAATATACTGCTTCCGAATAAATTATTTTCACATTGATAAAATGCATTATGATCACACAGTGGTTACTCTTGATATTCGGCTACGTATCCAAAGATACATTTGGATCATGTTTGCATAGACAAAACTTTGTAATATAAAATCACTATCGAAAAAATGAGCATCAATATAATATTATTCTCATACCTATAATTATCTAGGAGCTAAATATTTTTGGCTTCGATTGTCATGCCTAGTAATCTTTTGGTTGAACTTATTTCCCCGGATGACACATCGCAATGTGTGTTTGTTTGAAGTGCAGGCCTTTTGTTTGTTTTGTGCAGACAATGACTAACACGTGTACGATCTACGTGCAGATCGCAAAAAACGACTTCAAAACTTTGTACGACAGGACATTACAACTAGTAAACCTGGTTAAACAAAGAAACATAAACAGAAATATTCATCTCGACAAAAGAATGGGATAAAGAACTACATGTATGTGTAGAAAAACTTTTTTAGTATGTTACGTTAAACTAGCTAGAGTAAATTAAAATTAGAACATAAAAATTTAATTTTCTGTCATCGAACGGCTGGGGGTAATTTTGTAAGAGCTATTGATTGGTGGTATTTACGAATTCCCGTACCCACAAACTTTAGAGAAAATTTGAAAATCTTGGGTGATAGTATTGCAAGTAATGTATTTTGAACGTTCTTGAAAGCACAGAAATGAAGGTTTTGCAACTAAGCAAAAAAAATTACAAGGCGCAGTGTGCCGGAATTAGCCATGCCAACAAACATATTCGTCTCCGTATCTACCTGAGCCTTCTAAAGTTTGACAAAATCTGGAACCGGGACAGTACATAAAGTTATGGTGAATGCAGACCACATAAAATCACACTTTTCAAAACAGACTCACAAGTACAATGACATGTCATCCCCCCTCGATTAGAATAGGCAAGAGATCCCTTATGTTCATGATGAGCACAAAGATTAAATTTATGCGTATAATTCTGTGAGAAGTCTGCTCCTCACGATCAGCCTGAGAACCTCAGGACATGATGCGTTTTTAAACGTTAAACACACTGCGGACCCAAGGAGAGTTTTCAACATACAAGTCCTTAATATGCAAATAAAGAGTTACTCTTAATTGTAGTTAATTTGAAATTATCGCTTTATTCTGAGAATGCGCTTTTCAAAAGTCACACTTCAGAGTCTTTCGTAAACATGATCGGCAGAGACCACATCATACGTTTGCTCAGTCCATCCGCCTGTTTGAGGAGAACGCTAATGGCAATGAGCTTCCGGTATAAATACAGCTCACTAGAGGTGGATCTCACAGTGGAGGTTGTCTGCTTCATTGTGTTCCCTCTCTTTCTCGTACTGTCTCCCCACTCATCCCCTTCAGTTCTCTTTATCTCTCTTTCTCTCGACCAAGCTCATAACTCCTCCATCTCTTTCTCCCTATCTAAATGTTTGGAAACACAGAAATATCTCACTTTCAGAGGCAATGCGACAATATTTTCTCCTGCTGGTTCTCCTCTCCTGCCAGTGTAAGTTTTTAACTTTCGGTCTAATTAAAAATACTTATACAACAATGTTCCAACTAATAAATTCAGACGTCTCGGCAAGAACTCATCACAAGTATCCTGGTCCAGCAGGTAAAGACGACAGCGAAGAAAATTGGAACTACCGCGACCCTGCCATATGGCCAGGAATATGCCAAACTGGCAAAGCACAATCCCCTATTGACATAGAATTCGGTAAAGAATACATATTTGCCTCAAAATAGTGAAATCTCAGGAAATGCTGAAATTGTCAAACTACCAACACTCGAATTTCACGATTACGGGGTGGAGGGGACAGTCGCCGCTTCAAATAATGGACACACAGGTTGAAAAAAGACAAAATTTTTATATTAAAAGGTTTTCAGAAGTAGTTCAAGGCTTCCAATCGTGGTCAAAGCAACCATCGATTAGCGGTGAGTTACCGTATCCTTAAAATGGAGATGGAATTTATAGGAGGAGGTCTTGGGGCGAAATACATGCTCACGCAGTTTCATTTTCACTGGGGTGGAAATGACAGGTATGGGAGTGAACATACCATTGGAGGACTGCATTATCCATTGGAGGTGAATCCAGAAACAAATATATCAAACTGACTGTTAAGGTTCATTTTGTGCATGTGAGGGAGGATTTGAACGATAGGACGGCCGAAAGTGTACCCGGAGGCATTGCTGTAGTAGGTTAATCTCTCTTGCCCTCTCTCTGTCTCTGCCTCTGTCTCTGCCTCTGTCTCTGTCTCTGTATCTGTATCTGTCTCTCTCTGTCTCTGTATCTTTCTGTCTCTGTCTCTGTCTCTATCTCTGTCTCTGTATCTGTATCTGTATCTGTCTCTGTCTCTGTCTCTGTCTCTGTCTCTGTCTCTGTCTCTGTCTCTGTCTCTGTCTCTGTCTCTGCCTCTGTCTCTGCCTCTGTATCTGTCTCTGTTTTTGTATCTGTCTCTGTCTCTGTCTCTGTCTCTGTCTCTGTCTCTGTCTCTGTCTCTGCCTCTGTCTCTGCCTCTGTCTCTGTCTCTGTTTCTGTATCTGTCTCTGTCTCTGTATCTGTATCTGTATCTGTCTCTGTCTCTGTCTCTGTCTCTGTCTCTGTCTCTGTCTCTGTCTCTGTCTCTGTCTCTGTCTCTGTCTCTGTATCTGTCTCTGTCTCTGTCTCTCTCTCTCTCTCTCTCTCTCTCTATATATATATATATATATATATATATATATATATATATATATATATATATATATATATATATATATATCTCTTTTACTATCTAATTTTTCTCATCTCAATTTTCAGGTAACCGTGTTCTTCGACATATCCGAAGACGGCCGCGCCCTTTTCGAACTATTCCCAGCCATCGGAGACACAAAGAAGACGAGTGCGAATACCTCCCAAAACATCTCTAATCATATACTCAGATTCAAAAACGCAGCTTCCTTTCTACTCTCCGCAGTACCTCCTCCCCTCCGACACTTCTTCATTCTTCCGCTACAATGGTACCACATTTTAAAGAAAAAAAAAACCCTAAGTTTTAGGCTCTTTAAGCACTCCTCCGTGCACTGAGAACGTAATATGGACAATTCTCGAAACACCAAATTACGTTACAGATAAACAGGTATACTAAAAACTGTAAAAATCCCAAATTCTAACAAAAAAAAGTTTCAGCTGCGAGAGTTGCGTTCCCATCTCAACATCGATCGTCGGTTGTTGAACGAGTACTGGCGCCCTACACAGCCTCTGAACGGAAGAAGGGTACTCTTTTCGAAGAAGTGAAAAGTTTTATTCTCACGAAAAACGTGTTTTGCATGCTATGTGTGTTTTGGGTTCAAGAAATCAGGTCATTTCCACTGCTTTCTTTTTTTTTAAAGCACACAAAGGAGGATTAGCGAGAGAAAATCGGAACAAAAGGAAAGTGAAAAACAGAATTTTACAAATCGTGTAGGAATCCCTACTTAGAAAGGGAAAATGGAGTAAATTGAGTCTGCTCCAAAAGCGTGGATCAAAAGATCACAGGTAGGGCTGGTAAATTTTCCGGGCCCGCCGCTCTCGAAAAAAATAACAACACAAAACTGATGGCTGGCCGGTTCGGTTTACGCGACCCCCATTACACATGCGGGGCAGGCTCAGCGCGACCCCCTCAACCTGACATCCGCGAGCTTGTTCTTCTATGACTGAAGCTAACGACAACCTATTAACATTATTGTGCCGCGAATACGTAGCAGATTCCAAGGAACGTCGGGCTTTAATTTCACACTTGCTTATACCACTTCACACAATGCATTGGCAGATTTTTATTTACACGTGTCGGATCACTTGGCCAGTTCGAGTATTCCTTGCTTGATCAGCATTTCGCAGTCTTGACGCGGAAGATTGTGCTGAAAAGAGAAAGTCACGAAAAAACTTATTAAATTCTAAAAAAAATCTATTCCTAGAACTCTACATATGACCAAGGACGCCTATATTGTGAGGAAATGAAAAATATCGTAATTTTACCGCTAAATGTGAAAATAATTCAGCGTTTGGCTAATATTCACACTACACTGCCACAGTGTAGTTTTGGTACATTTGGCGCCGGGCAGTAGCCCTTGAAGAATTTTGGTCAAAATGGGTCCCGACACGATGTTCCAAAAGGGGGCCGTTGGCAATCGGGCTTCCAAACCACGACCTTTCCAAATGGGAACTCGGGTCACTTCAAAAAGAAAACTGGAACTTTGCCAAGCCCCGCCCCATTTTCTGCATTTGGGCAATGAGTCCCGCCACGAAAGGAGCTGATAAACAACCGGTGATTTGCAAAAAACCGCGCATTCGATAGTTTTCGCACTTTTCCAATGCTTTCGTGGCGGGACACGGCATTTGGAATGGGTCCGTTGGCAAAGTGCCATCGGACGATTTTTCGGCATCGCTGGCACGGCCTTTCTGGACGGGAAGTAGGCGGCAATGGAAACGTCGGCCGAGCCGCGACGCAGCCGCCGTGCGGCTCAAAAACAATTGAAATCGCAGAAATGGACGGCTCTTTCTTTATTTCACGGTTAAAACAAGTCTAATACAGCAAATAAAAGTGGCATAAGATTAAAACCCAAGTAATAAATTCATTTTATGAGAAAAATCGAACGAAATCACGATATTTGTAGGGTTCTACCCTTTGCCTTGAAAAGAGCACACATGCTTTAAAAGTGTTAATACAAACCAAAGAAAACGTAAACACAAGGATCAGTGCCATTATAACCTAAATAGGGTCCTTTGGGTAAGAAAAAGACCTTATTTATCCAATTTTTCGCTTTTTGGGGTATATTTCGTTAAAATTACGACTCAGATTTAATTTTCTTAATGAAATACCAAAAAATGTGGCGAAAATATGAAAAAATACACAATTTACAACAATCAACTTTCCCATGTCGACAGCATCATATTGAGCGACCGTAATCCCCGCAGGGGAAAATTTTGAATTCCCGCCAATGGTCCGTGGCCGGTACGCAATGACGGTGAACTTCCCAAATTGCGTAAAGCAGAAAAGTCGTGCTGGACAAGGAGCGTTCGGGGGCCCGATGCGTAAGCCCCCCAAATGGTGTTTCGGAGGCTACGTAAGCCCCCCTTAAACTTTTTGTTACCATTTTTACCAATCACCGAATTACGTAGGTAACCCAAGCACCCCAAGTCCACCTATGTTTTTCGGTCGTTGGAGTTCCTTCAAACGTTAAGAATGCAAAGGCCGTGAAACGTCAACAGCCGAATTTTGAAACGTCAGATGGCGGAAAATCCAAATTTTCCTTAGCTTTTAGCCAACGCCGTCCTCTACAACCGAAAGCCAGCGGGATCCACCGTGAAAAGAACAAAATGACACGTTTGGTTTTGAACGAAAATAGAAAAAAAGCACTCACAATGGAATTAGCACTGAGGTTGACGAGTTTGCCACTCGAAGTCTCGAATTCGCCGTAGTTTTCCTTAACCCTAACCTGAAAATAACCAAGTTAGGGTTGCACTAGAGAATTTCCTACCTGCATGAAGAGAGTCTTGGGAGGATGCGTACTTTTCATGAGGTCCAGCCCATTGCCCTCCTTTCCTTCGCCGAAACTCATCTGAAATCAGAATTTAAACGGAACAAATTAGCAAAAAACCTGGTACTTTGCAAGAGTGTTGCAGTAAGAACTGAAAAACTCACATTCTTCTTCACACAGATTATTCTGGAACACAAAAAATATGAAAATTCTCGGAATGAACGAACCCTGATAGATGCCGGGATAACACCGCCGAATTTCCAACGGTACGCCTTAATTCGGGTTTGACGTTCAGCCAAGTAGGCGTTACAGCACCTCTGAAATAAATTATTCAATCAGCCAAAACAAAACTAAAATAAAATGAAAAGGGTAAGACATACCACGACAAAGCCGATTATATCAAGTCGGTAATTGTTCAGTTGGAGACATTCTTGAGACGATTCGCCGGAAGTCACCGCTCGCCTGAAATTAAAAAAAAAATTTAAAAAAATAATAAATTTAAAACATTATAAAATAGCAAATAAATTGAAAACTCACTGTGTTCGGGTGATGTCCCTGTAGAGATCTTGAACGCCTTGGATGCACGCCCGCATGATCTCGTCCTAAAAAGAAAAAAGTAAATTAAAAAGTTAAATTTAAAAAACTGACATTGTAGGCTGGCATCACATCTGGATTCTTTTTCAGCTGACTCACGAGAAGGACAGCCTTGTCACTCAAAGACAATCTCGCGTGCGTTTCTGCCATTGGATGAAAACACTAAAATAAAAAAATAATTTAAAGAAAATAACAAAAAGAAAAAAAGAAAACAAAGAACAAACGAAACAAAATAAAAACAAAGGGAAAACTCAGAAGCGATTTTTCAAAAAAAAAACACATTCGCGCGTGGGAACCAAATTAAATTCTACAGTATGCAAAAATAGAAAGCGGCTGCAATTGCCCTACTTGTGCAGCTCAATTGCTTAAAAGTGGAGAAATACGACGGAATTCCGACAAACTATGAATTCTCACTACACCTAAAACCACACGGCGAATTCAATAACGACATCTATTTTGCCACACGAACCTACTAAATACTAGAATTATGCCGTTTCAAAGACACACAAACTGTTTGGCCACCTTTCCTTGGGCTGAAGCCGTTCGAATTTAAAGATTTTAAATTCTACTTGTCTGTAACATTGAAAGAATGTCCAAATGTCTTTAGATTGATCGAAGGGCGTTTTTATAATCTCTATTGGCTGCATTCAGGCGGCGCCGGCAGGGGGCACTTTTTGGCTATCTTCCGCCCTCCACACGGTTTATCACATAAAAAAAGCTATACCTTTTTTATTACTTTTACAATCTCTCACACCCTGAAAAAAACCTGTTCTGTACTTCTGATTGTCCCAACTTGCCATGTTAGCCACAAAATTTGCATGCGAAAAGCTACGACCAGTTTTACAGCTGGATCTGCGCATAAGTTAGTTTCCTCCGTCAGTGGTTCAATGCGGTTTCTTATCAGTTGTTTACGCGACGAATCCTAGTGCCAATTCACACGCAAATTGTATATTACTGGCTGGCTCTCACAAGTCTTGAATGAGCTGTTCGCCACCTTTTCCTTTCTCAGTTTTTGGGCCACCTTAAATAAAAATTGTTTAAATAGGCATTTTACGAAAAATACATAACTAACCAAGCCATTTTCAAAGCTAACAAAGGTATCTTGATCAGTGTGGCGGCCCAATGAGTCCATATGAAGCATTTTTGCGTAGCAATTTTTCCTTTTTCAGAATCTGACTTCAAAACTTGCATATCTAGGCTGGTTATTGAGTTATGCGGTTTTTGAAACCAGATTCGAGAAGTAGTTTTAAAGGGACCGTCAGGGGCTTTTTCGGATGGGAAATGGACGGTGTGCAAATGAACTGCAAAAACTGGGGGCCGGGCTGAAAAAAATTTGGAAGCGGCTGGACCCATAATTTTTACAAATCCTTTTTTTAGTGTAAATCTTTTCAAAGTTAATATTTTCAGTTTTTTTTTTAGTTTTTAACGCAGTTCTAAATGTTCAAACCATACGGTATTAAGGAGCATTCGAACTACGCTATATAAATATTGTATGTTTTCATGGCCGAGTGGCTAAGGGGTTGGATTTTGGGCGGCGGGTCGGCCCCATACATGGGCGTCAGGCCGACTTTGACGGCTCGCGGGGTCTCGCCGAGTAGAATTTTATATACAAGGGGGTTTCGCTAGGTTCCCCCATAAGCCATTTTTAAAGAGTGGGGGTCTCGGTCTCGACCCAAGAGACGGAGCTGTGCTCATGGATGGTCGGCTCTGTGCAACCCTTGCTTTCGACTTATTAGGTCATGCTGACCATTTCACATTCCCTCTTAAGACATTTCGATGTTCCTCAAGCACTCTTTATTACGGTCTTTAGTGCCTAAACGCTGCATGCCTTTGCGACAGGCGCTGCTCTTATCGCGACTAAACCAACTGTCGTAAATCTGCAAGCAGGCGTTCCATTAGTCCCCTCACGTCAAACCTAGTGTCTTTACTGCGTAAACTTGAGCTCCACATTTTCCTGATCTGTGATTCGTTTCGTTCATCCATTTTTCCAAAAGTCGTAACTACACACCACCGCGGAGCCACTGACTCATTCTCGTTATCAGCAACGTCATGGAAGCGCAACTCGACAACCGGCTGCAAAATGGTACAAATCGTTTGCTACATGCAAATTACAGTGCTTTAGAAGGGGTGGAACTGAAAATCCCTACGGGGTCTGTGGCGGAAGCGCTGTGGCAACAAGGAAGAAGGGAGAGCTCACATGAAGCCATGCTAACGGACATGTTGAGTGTCTACAGACAGAACTGTGAACTGAGGGAACAAGTGAACAAGCTGCTAGGACTGATTGAGGAAAAGGACACTGAGGTTGGTTAGGGAGAGAGATAGAGAGATAGAGAGAGGTTGGGTGTAAGCGAAAGAGACGAAAAAACGGATATACAGTGTGCGTCCGACGTGTAGCCATCGTCGCCAAAACGTTAACCATTAGTCTGATATTCAATCCCAAGTCTGGGGGAAATGAGATTTCGCCCTTTCTAACGACTTATTCAAATCGCGCCCTTCCCTTGAGCACAACCGGTAGCAGGTTGGTGTTGATAAACAATTTCCTATTCACCAACAAGCATGCCTTGATGGCCGAAACGGTTAGCGCTCAGTTTGCGAAATGTAAGACGAGCCACGACGTTGCTGGTTCGATCCCCTGTGCTTCCTTGAGTTAAGCGGTGACCACAGTGTTGGGGTTCTGTGGGTGTTAGACGTCCCCCGGAAGCAACAATTTTTTCCCCTTTTTGAAAGATACTTTCTTTTTAAAAAAAACATTTATATGTATCTGAGCTCTGTGTACATAAATCGCAAATGTCCGTGTCTGTCTGTCTGTATGTATGTCTGTGTGATCACATATGAAATCTCAGCTCCCCGTGAACCAGTTTACCTCATCTATGTTCCTACCCTAGACAAAAGTAGATCATAGCCTAAAAATCGTGTTAGGGTCTCGCAGCGGAAGCGTGTCAGAACATTGCTAAAAATTAAAATTCTTCAATTAATCTAAAAATTGTTCCAATCGATAGAGCGTACAAAGGTAACAAATCAATCATTATATGATGGATTTTACAGCCAACGCGTAACAGCGTTATGGGGGTCTGGGGGGTCTGAGATTTTAAGGGTGTCTGGGGGGTCTGGGATTTACCAGTGTCCCGCTGGTAAATTCATATAAAACAGCAAGTGTAGAAGTGTTCGCTATTTTGGTTCGTTTTTCTGCGCCCTCCTATCAAAACGCACTCCCGCTTAAGTAATTGGCAACTTTTCATGACCTACTCCAATCGCGGCGGGACCAGATATCTTGAAATCCTTAAGGTGTGAAAGAGACGGGATTTGTTTGGACACGGACTATATAGTTCTTGCCCATGGACCCTGGAAGGAGATATAACTAACCTGCGCATCTAACGAGCTAATCAGCGTGCGAAACATGGAGACGCAGACAGTTTTCTGGGTCAAGTGGGGACGCCGCTATTACAAGCTCAATTGGCGAGGAATATACTGCGCTAAGAAGTGGGCATAGAGCGAGAGAGAGAGAGAGGGAGAGAGAGAGAGAGAGAAAAAAGAGAGAGAGAGAGAGAGAGAGAGAGAGAGAAGTAGTAAGCTACAGAGACAGGTAAAAACAAAAAGAGAGGTTGCGCTACGTCCAAGTTCAGATTGTTCACCTACGCTCTCAAAGACATCCAGAAGTTTGTCAAGAAGCACCTGGCAGTTCTGCAGAAACACCGTACACAGAAAATACACAACGGTTACAAAATCAGTACGATCAATTAAAAGCGGCGAATGATAATCTGTGGAAAAGATACAACGACATGGACACTGTTGTAACCACTTCTGTTTTTTCCCTTAAAGTCTACATATTCAGGCAATGGAATTGGAGGAAAAGTGCCGAGTACTGGAATTGACGAACCAGGAACTTGACGACAGGTTGAAACAGTATCACGTAAGAGTCATAAAATTTGCTAGAGAAGCCTAAATTTAGAGAGATCGTCACTACGATGAACCTTGTAAGGACGAAGACCGAGCGCTTCCGGAACCCCAACTCTCCCAGCTTTCCTTCTATCATGGGAAGATTGGGCGCAAAAATGCTGAAAAATTACTCCAAACTTGCCAAGAAGGAGATTTCTTGATCAGAAATTGCGACATGAGTGTAAGGACCTAAATTTTACCTTAAAAAGGGTTTTCAGCCTTCGGATTACACTCTCTCAGTGAAACATAGAGAGACGTCTCGTCACTTCTTGGTTCGTTCGGTAGGACATCGCCTATTCTTGGGAGTGAATTCTTTCAACGGATGGCTGCATTTGATAGAGTACCACAGACAGAAATCACTCTTTGCCACCAATTACAGAAGACTCACTTTGAAAAGTGCGATAAGTAAATGATTCATTTTGTGGTTAGTGTTGATAACTGACTTGAGGAGATTCTTCAAGAGATCTCGCCTGTTCTTGTTGTCGTCTCTTTCTGCAGATTGTGATTGCGATGCAAAAAAGACCAATTCCAAATGCGACGAAAAGACAGGCGAGCGCAAAGCCCACCGCCCAGATGGGCATCAAGGTTTTGCTTCGACGAGATGCCACTGAAACCAGGATTTGTGAAATTTGGAAGCAGCATACATAAACAGAAACATTCACGCACACGCAAACGCACACGCACACGCACACGCACACACAACCAGAAATTTACTTACTTGCCGAGTATTCACAGGAGACTGTCGGTTCCAACAAACTGATGTTATAACGGCTGCTCGTCAATCACTTGATGGTCTCTAAATGGTGGATCAAATTTCGGGCTGACGTTGTTATTGCATACGAGGGTTAATAGCTGCCGTCTAACGGAAATCATATTCTAAATGCGAAAAAAATGCAAACCATGATCTGTCAAAGATTATTGATTTCGCTACGAATGATACATATCAACATAGCAGGAACATCAATATTTTATTGGTATGATTCCAATTTGGCGGCAGCTCTTAGGCTTGGATTTATTAACCCTTTGGCTACTGGAAACGCAAAATCGTCTCTATTTTTACTATGCAACCCCTAAGGTCTACGTGTTTCGACCATGTTGCACTGCAATTCAACTAAGCCATATTCAACCCTTAGTTGGGTGGTTTGGGATGTACCATTTTCACAGGCGAATTTCCCACCGATGATGCATGATGCATGTTTTCTGGCCCCTTGCATCTAGCTGCCTCGATAATGCTAATGTCACCATTTGCCTAAAGGAACAGGTCGTTTCTTAGAAGACAATGGTCCTATCAAGAACACATAATCGCATTAATGGAAAGTGTTTATCAGGGGCAATCGATGGCCTTAGACGCTGATTTCAAGACCACTGGGAGTGCTATGTAGTCATTCAGGCTACAAAAAGTGTATGCAAAAGGAGAAACGCCAAGCAGGTTATATAACTATGAAAACCCCCAAAAACTTGAATATTATGTGAAGCATACTTTTTCTTCAGTGACATTGAACGCATAGCGTCTTTACAAACAAAGCGAGATTGGAACACAGCTTTTCTTTGTTTTGCATTTTTCTGCAAAATCGGCTTGAGATTCAGGGGACGCCAATTAATTGCCAATTAAAGGAGCAGTAGTGGGGGGGGGGGGGTTTCATTTCATTTTCGATCGGTTACGGTCGGAAATTATGCAAATTAACTATTCTAAATTGTCTCGCACCTTCCTCGTTCCCAGCGCTTTCTCAGCCAATTACAATAAAATTTGGCATCTGAATTTGCATTAAATGCCGGACACACAGGGCGTACTTCCCGTCTGCAAATCTGTAAAAGGAGACCCGTTTTTTGACGACTTTGAAGCGAATTTTCTTGAAAAAAATTTCCACAATAGTCAAATATATTTTCCTGATCAGCGAAATTTTCTCTCGCCAATTTTTTTTTAAACCCACTTGACTGTCCCTTTAAATTAAGGTATAGTGAAACAAGACTCCGCCCTTTTCAAGAATTTGGACAAATGCCAATTCCTTGAGTGTGGGTTTTAGCACATTCGCAGGTTGTGGCAAAACGTCGGCTGTTTTTGGTAGATATTTGCATGTTTGTGACAGGCCGCATTTCTGACCAATTGGCGACATGCCAACTCCGTTTTCTCTGTTCCTCAAGTTTCTTCAAACATCAAGAAGGAAATGACATGTGCGGTACATATGTACCTAAAGATTTTCCAAAAGCAAAAAAGGAAAGCACATGCTACTGTATTATGGAAGATTTTAAGTCCATTTCAGTGGTCATTAGCTACGTGGCTTGCCATGTGATTCCGCGTACAATTGGTAGTGAAAGGAACACGTGGGTCGTAAACCACAGTGGTACGGGCACATTTAGACCGGGAAATAAGTGCAGCTATCAATGCGTCATGGACAGATCAAAGTGCAACGAAGAAATGCCAGTCTGCAGGCCGAGAAGGGTACGTAGATGGTGGAAAAAACTATAAATGTATATATTTAATAAATATATTAATAAAAAGAATACAAAACTATAAAATTCGGCTAACGTTTCACAAACACACACACACACATACACATACTCGCATATACATATACACACACACGTACACACCCTCACATATACTCACACACCGACACACACAAACACACACATACACACACATACTCACTCACCCACACGTACATGAATCAAGTTAATTTTAAAAGTTTATAAAGTGTATTTTTCTTTGGTGTGCCCTGTCTTTCACAGACCACATTCTTCCCTTCGCTACTGTTCCTATCTTTAAAACTGTTTTGAAGCAATAAAACTTGCAATTAGTGCGTATTTGCTTCCCTAGTTCTATTTCCGTCTCTGAACCTTGTTTTCCCTTTCCTTTGCAGCAGTACGGTTGTTTTCCCCTTTTGCTGTGAGCAGGGCTCCTTGTTGAACAAAGCAGTGTTCATCAGAGTGATAAAGGAGCCTATCGGACGCTTCTTCATAGGATTTTTTGATTACGACCACCGATAGAAGTGTCATCGAAGAAAAAGACTAAAAGACTACGCGCACTAGGAAAGGGCGTGGACCGGAAAAAAGAAAAAGGCACAAAATCAGAATAGGAAAAATGAAAAAAAATAAACTAACGAATTAAACGAATTAGCTGCTGCAGGTAGGTGTTGAAATACATAAATGACAAACTAAAGCAATCAAAATTAGCTGAAAATTAGTTACTACATCATAGTTCACGCTCTAAGGACAAGGGGTGTATGTATATTACACCAAATTTCTTTTTATTTTTTAATACTTTCAAGTACTTATAGAGACCGATAAGTGACATGAAATGACATATATGATTTAGCATAATCTTGGGAACACAGCAGAAACCTTTATTAGCATCAATACTTTAAGTAGGTCAAATTTCTAAATGGGATTTTTTTCCCGATGCATCATAATGTGTGACTGCCATGAAATTTTGCTTATTTGTGCAGGAGCAAAAAATTTCATCCTAGATGCTTCAAAATTTAACAAAATGTAGATTTTCTGCGGAATAACAGGTTTTGAATCCCTGATAAAACCTGTTTAGCCAACATGCCTCTAAAGATTGATTCTAAAGGCGATTGGCCGAAAAATGGCTTGGAAAACAGATGATAATTTTTAATTTTGCAGAAGTACGAGAAAAAGGCGGGTTGGCTGATAAATAGACCCTAAATAAAAATCAAAGACTGATTTGGAGCGATGCAAAGCATGAAAAAGGATAGGAAGGTAAAAACGAGGATCATACACACACACAAACACACATACACACATACACACATACACACATACACACATACACACATACACACATACACACATACACACATACACAAATACTTACACACATACACACATACACACATTGACACATACACACAAGCACAAATCACATAGTTCAGTGTGTGATTTTCAAGGTTATTTGCTCTTTTTTCTCAACCAAACCGCACTTAGTCCATATCATCTACAAACCCATTTTCTGTGCCCCCCTTGGAACCGGAACGAAGTCCCGTGCAGATAGCCGGCCGCCTGGCTGTCGAATGTTCCAGTGGTTCTGTCTGCGTCTCTGCGTCCGTCGCTCTCTCCTAATGGCCCTCACGTGATTGCAATTGATAAGGTCTGCTTATATAAACGCTGGTTATCGCCCGAGTAAACAACAGCCACCGCAGCAGCTATCAGCGCATCTTTAATGGTCACATCGTCGCCCCGACCGCCGCCCGACCGCCGCCCGCGACGACCCCGGGGGCCAGCAGCTGATCCAGGAGACACAATGGGGCGGAGAGTAGGTTGGAGCTAACGGATGGATGTAATGGTGAGGGAGAGGTAAGGAGTTAGAGGCAACTCCAGTGTGAAGGCTCCACTGAGAGGAGGAACGGGGGACGCAACTGTAGGCTCGACCAGCCTAGTCTGCAAATCTCAATTTGTAAGCACAAGTTGTTGGTTTCTTTTTCCTTTGCTTCCCTATCAAATCAATGCATTCTATGCCTCATTTTCTTTATATCCTTGTTTTTTAACCGTAAGCACAAAACTGCAAAGCACATATGTATTCGGTTGGGGGTTCCAACCGGGATGTTTAGGCAAAATTGGTATGCCAATAAATTACTCATACTCATTGCTAAGCGACTTTAGAATGTTTTCAAATTAACCAGCATTTCTAACGAGCAGATGAACGTGCAAAACATGGAGCAGTAGAAGGTGGAGCATTTTCTGGGTCACTTGGGGACACCGCTGTTACAAGCTCGTTGGGCGAGGGGTATATAATAATTTCCTTACCGCCAAGTTCATTAAACACTTCGTACAATAAATTACCCTACTTAAATTCTAAATTTTAAGATTGTTAAAAAATTTTGAGGATAATTTGACATGGGTCCATCGAAAAAGCATATTCTTACTAACAGTTTCAATTGTCTTGTAGAGATAGGAAGCCAATTTTCGCAAAATTATGTGAATGCACATGAAATCTACAATTTCCCAGACGGAAAAAATCGAATGGGCACAAAATGTTTTCTTGACACGCGATGCTTTGTTTGCAAAAACTGAACCGAACCCTCAGAAGATCCTTTACTGAACGAACCATGTCAAATTAAACATTCTCCAAGCCAAGAATGGTTAAAAATTGGAGAATGGCGTTAAGTAGAACGGCGCTAAATGCATACAACTCTTGAAATGTTATTGTTAAATGATTCGCATTTCAAAACAACCGTCGATTTACTCAAACAAACAGAATAAAGTACATCATTCTGGGTGGGGTTTTGTGGCTTAGAAAAAGTCATTGGTTTAGTGATTTTGTGAAAACTCGCCGAACATGGGCGGTATCTTTGGCCTGGATGACGTTAGAGTTTTACGACAATACTGCGTATCTCTTGAAACAAAACACAGAAACAGAAACCGAAAAACTGCATTTTCATGCGGCCAGCGTTGAACGTTCTTTGATTTACAGCTCTTGGCGGGCCGTCTTTGGTCTGACTACCACGCCTATCAATCTTATAAGAGGTATCCAGTTAACGACCTTTTAGGCTGGTATTCTTTGCGTTGGGTCTCACACCCTGCTCTTATTGATATCCTTATCTAAAAGTGGGGCCCCAAATTGGGTTACCTATAAACTCTGGTCCGCGGAAAGATTCACCGAGGGCCTCACGCGTTATACAGCCATCTATTTTACTGTTCATTAAAACATGGTTATATTGTTATCCTTGGACCTTCTGGAGCCCCTTAGACCCACGTATGTCTTTCTCTCATGATGACATGTGAAAGAATCTTTGTAGATGCCTATTCTTTGTTTCCCTTCACATACATCTGAATTGCATGTTATTGTGATACTGGCCTACTGTCTGTACTACGTGTAATTACAATTTGATAACTAACGGAAGTCCCACGCAAAAGTATTTTTTCCACTTTGTATCCGCCTGTTTTGACCCTTTTTTGGTTACGGTTGCCCTACACCCATATCAACTCTTCAAACCAGATATTTTTTTCTCACATTCTCTCTCATATCTCTTGCATATGCTCTTGCCTTTATATGTAATCCAAACAAACTGCTTGCAGGACCTCCTCCTTATGAAACTGTGTCGTCATGTCTTCTCAGGAAGCACCCCGCGCCTTCGATGTAGTAGTAGTCGGAGCTGGTCTAGCCGGTCTTTCGGCTGCTCGCGAACTGCGCAAGAAGGACAAGTCTATGAAGGTCAGTCTTAGCTTATGCCGACAAAAACGGTCTTTCAGATTCTCGTTCTTGAAGCCAAAGACCGTGTCGGCGGCAGAACCCATACTGTTGAAATGGGGGCCCCTGGGGGAAAGAAAGTTCATTTCGACCTGGGAGGTCAGTGGATCGGCCACACACAACGCCACATCAACGGGCTGATCAAGGAACTCGGCCTGAAAACTTACAAACAGTATGGGCAGGGAGCCAATTGGGCCCAGGTTGGAACGGCTGAACCCAGGAAGTACGACGGAGACATGCCCATTGCTAGCCTAAAGTGAAGAAAACAGTTATCTTGGGTTACTGTAGTTTTTAGGCAATTCACTCCGATTGAGATCATCGACTGGTATGCCAACCTGTCGAAGACGGAGAAGCTGGTGAAGCAGGTGGATCTGAAGGACCCATTCCAATGGAAAGACGCCGCTTACTACGACGGAATGACTTTGGAGAAGTGGTGTCAGGAGAATTGCATCACGAGGACATCGCATGACTGTATGGATCTCAAAACCACGGCTATCTACGGAGTGAAACCTAACAGGTGGGAGACGGGAAAAAAGCAAGAGAGATAGTGAGATAGAGATACCACGAGGCGGAGAGATGGCGGAACTGAAAGGCTGACAGACAGAGGGACAGAGAGAGAGAGAGAGAGAGAGAGAGAGAGAGAGAGACATGCACGTCTGTGTGACTGTGTGACTATGTCTCTGTGTGCCTGCTTTTATGTGTGTGAGTGAGTGTGTGCGCGTGTGCGTGTGCGTGTGTGTGTGTGTGTGTGTGTGTGTGTGTGTGTTTCCATGCGCGTTCTTTGTGAGCGCGCTCAAACCACTATCAGAGAGCAAACAATAACATAGAACAATCAACCCACAATAACAGTACAACATGTTTTGAGTTCAGGGTGAATATGCTGTACCACTTGGCATTCTCCAAGGGAGCTGGAACCTTCCATTGCCTGGTTAATAACATCGGTGACGGAGCCCAAGCTGTGAAAGTTGAGGTACGACTACCCAACTAAAAAAAGACAAAATTTGGTCTTTAGAACGGAACCCAACAGATCAGCCAGATCATGGCTCATGAATTGGGCCTGCACAATGTTGAACTCAATAAGGCAGTGGATGAAATCGAGTATGACGAGGAGACTGGACTCACCACCATTCATGCCTATAGTACTCTGCCAGATGAGAAGGATGTGGTATGTGAGCACGTGAACCTGTGTAATAAATTGTTTAGTACGACTACTACACGTGTAAGAGGGTGATTCTTGCCATTCCTCCGAACCAGTGCAACTTGATCAAGTTCCTGCCGGAGGTACCTCTCATCAAGGTGAGATTCAGTTACATATACATCTCTTTTCTTAACGTTCACACGTGCTCACGCAGAATTATCATATTTAGGGACGTCTGTTCGAAGCCTGCCCAGTCGGAAACTTTATCAAGTTCATCATCACCTATGAAACAGCCTTCTGGAGAAAAGACGGTTACTCCGGAGAGATCATCAGTACTGGGAGAACAGCGAATCCTGGAGAGGTATTATTTGTTTAGAGAGAGAACGAGAGAACGAGAGAACGAGAGAACGAAAAACGAGAGAACGAGAGAACGAGAGAACGAGAGAACGAGAGAACGAGAGAACGAGAGAACGAGAGAACGAGAAAGAGTAGAAAACAATATGTATCGTTTGCAGATCATGCCTCTCCTGGAGGTCTACGACGCCTGCACCTCCAAGGGCGTCCCAGCCCTTGTCGGCTTCATTGGGGAAGAATTCACCGACATCACCCAAGAAGAGAGAAAAGAAGCAATTCTGAAGGATCTGGAGAGGTTCTTCGGCCAGAGGGCTCGCACCGACGTGGTGGACTACATTGAGAAGCTGTGGGTTCACGAGCCCTTCAACGGAGGCTGCCCCACCGCCGTAGTGACTCCTGGAAACATGGACGCCTGGACAACAATTAGGCAACCCCATCACACGTAAATTTGCTTTTGAAATCTTGAAACTTAAAATTCTCAGGGTTCACTTCGCTGGTACGGAGACGGCCTTGGAATGGATGGGATACATGAGTGGGGCGGTGGAGAGCGGCCTCCGTGCGGCCAATGAAGTCCTCTACGCCATGGATCTGAAGCACCTGGTCTCCAGGAAACATCTGGTAAACAGAATACAAAAGAAAAACAAAGTTTGTTTAGAATGGATCCGTTTATGAGGAGGACTACAGCCCTCCCGTACTGCCGTCGGCCACTGAAGCCTACGAGGAGTTCAGTAACGGGTTGACTCTGACTGAGGTCAATGAGGAGGCTCTGGAGCTACTCAAGGCTAAATTGTAGATATTGTAAATGTGCAATTGTTATGACGAGTAGAATGAATATTTTATTATTTTCACAAAGGCTACGCAAATACCCGAAGAGCCAGAGAATGATGTCGCCAAAATGAAATCATATGCTAATTGCGGAAATGTGCAAAGCATGCTCTGTTGTCTACTGATTAGACTACGAACTTCAATGTCAACAGAGGATCACTAGAACATTCTAATTTTATTGGCATGATTCCAGTTTGGCAAAAGCTATATATGCAAACTTGTCAGAGTTTGAGTAAGTGAGTAAAGCACACAAGCACATGCTACAATTCTCTACAAGCTAATAAGACAAAATTAATAAAATTTTGGCTCAATTACGGCCCTAGCATTCGCAGGTTTGAATTCGATAACGACTTTCTGACCTGGGTTACTGTGGGGTTCTCTATTATTTCAAACCTGCTCAAGTTATAAATATAACCGTTTTCTTCATAAACTTTTGTCCTTTATAAACCAAATAGAAAATATGAAAGAACCTTTGAGGAAAAATTGGAGACAATCCGTAAAAAAAGCCCAATTTGAAAAGCAAAATCGAGGATTTTAGGAACATTTTGCGGAAATACAACAAATACACGCCCTTTAAGTTATATTATGTTTGGTTTTCTGGACCCTGGTCCGAAAACTGAACAATTTTGGTTTGGGCTTGTGACGCATGTTGTCCGCTCGCCTTTAATTTAGACACGTAGGCCAAAAGGTTTTAAAAGAACAGCAATTTCAATGGTGTTCAGCAATATATGAATAAGTAACCTACTGTTTCCCAGTTCAAAAAAAAAGAAAATAATTTTTAGAGTATCAGAAATATACACACTAGGAAAGGTTCTAGGTAAAGAACTTGAGCCAATTTGGAGATTGCATACTATTTTCTAAAATTCTGTTTTCCTCTGAATCGATTCTACAAAATACATTTTTAAAAATCAAACCTAAAAATTTATTCACTACTATAAAAGCAAGGCATGATATATACAAAAGTAGATAAAACAACGGTTCACTTTACAAAACAAATCTGTATCTTGAACAATTTGTGAACCTGAAAGTGAATAAAACCATTTGCACAACGGTCCGATTGATCAATTCCTAGCTGATTCAGAAGTTCAGGGCTTCTCCGGTGTGTTGGAGGAAGCTTCCGTTCAGATGACCGTTGAGCTTGTAGATCGTGGGAACCAGCTTTCCAACGCTCTCCTCAACCTAAATAGTAGCAATTTGACCAAATATTGGTACTTCGATTACCGTTAGAGAAGCATTGGAACCTCCCATGTCGGTTTGAACCCATCCGGGGCAGAAGCCAACAACGAGGATGTGGTGAGGGGTGAGGTCGAAGGACATGGTCTTGGTCATGGAGTTCACGGCGGCCTGAAGTTTGCAGTGTGTGTGTGTGTGTGTGTGTGTGTGTGTGTGTGTGTGTGTGTGTGTGTGTGTGTGTGTGTGTGTGCTTCTGGTTACTTTGCTCATTCCGTTAGAAAAAGTGCCCTGGTGACCACATTGCACAATAATTTGGTTAACTTTGCTTATTCATAGCAGTGATTACGTGAGTAAAATAGTGGGAAAACATTCTTTTAAAATAATTGTCGTAAGAAATCTTTCACAAACCAACAATAAAGCATTATATATGGTGAAGGCATAAAAACCAACAACAAAATATATTTACGGATTTAATTATTTGCCTTTGCCAGTAAATGGTTTAATAAGGAAATTTCTGTGATAGCAGAGCCTGAAATCATCAAAAATACTGAATTCATCTAAACAGTTCACTTCGGCGCTAATTGCATAATTCAATCTTCTAAAGGTGCGTAAAGGTGCATTTACCGAGTAGAGATTGCGCAAAGTTCACAGTTCATGAAAACAGGAAGTTCGATTTCAACAATGAGACACAACTAATGGTTTGGGAAACTATGAAAGAAGGGATATATGTTTTAAAACGTGAAAAGAACAAAACATTTCCTCTAAGTGCTTCACAAAAGGATATTCCAGAAGTTTGCGTTAAACTATTGACTGGATAAGTGAAATACTTTGCGCATGTATTCACTATTTTACTCGTCGCCAAATATACTTTGGTCGATATGGCTGCGTACACGGCCTGAGTATCCTATGTGACATGCTTTACGCTAGATACAACATCAAAACATTGGCACGCGGCGACAAAGTAGTTTTGGAATCAACTATACATGTATGCGTGTGTGCGTGTGTGCGTGTTATGTGCCTTACCTTGCTCATCCTGTAGGCCAAAGTGCCCATAGGGTGAGATCCACTGGTCTGATTTCCAATCGATCCCAATCCAGAAGAAATGTTGATGATTGAAGCCCTAGAAGGCGACAGCTCGTTTCCGGAAACCTGAGCCGAAGCCCTCTTCAACAAGGGAAGGAATTTCTTAACATTTAAGCCTTAATTGTAAATGCCCAATAACTACTTGAGCAATAACCGCAGCCGAAACCACATTAGTGTCAAACTGTTTGGTGAGAATTTCCCTGACTGGCTCCTGGTCAGTGTAGTAATCCATGAGAATTCCGGCGTTGTTGATGAGCATCGTGAGTCCCCTGGCTCCGACGATTGATTCAACCTATGAAAATGCCGTTTAGGGCAGCGCAGAAAAAACGCACGGTGGAGTAAGCTCTGTCAATTTGATCATCCTTGGTGACGTCCATCTGGATGATGGTCAGGCGACCGTCCTCAATGCTCTTCAGCTCCTAAAGATATGTTGTCAAACCGGAAAAACTTATATAATTCTCAAGTTCCTTCTTTCAACTCGTCTATTTTTGTTTTACTCACACTAACATCACTATTTACTCACATGTCGCACTCACAAATTCAACTGACCGTAAGTTTATAGCTACTTAACTTAAACGTTTGAATTATTCATCGGTATAATCAAAATAGCGCTAATTCTATTGTAAAAATCACTCGGACAAGTTATTTCGGTTTTCAGTCTCGGAATGTCGGCAGTCGAAGGGGACAAATGAAAAAAGTTCCATTGTCAGAGCAAATCGTTCCAACGCAAACTTGATTTGGTCTCGTTATTTGCAGAATTTTTCAAAGGAAAAAATTCAGACGAAGGTAGATTTTTTTTCAAAAAGACTTTTTTGACGATGACGATGGACATTTTTTTCAGAAAGTGGTCTATCGAAAACGCCTGTTACTATTCTTGCCTCTACCAATTTTTGCTTGAATCTACGACTTTTCTTAAGCAATTTTTAGGCCTTTTTTGTTTACAAAAAAAAACAAATTAATCGTTTTAACAAATTGAAAGCACACAACAAATTGAAAGCACACAAACAGTGCAGACCAGTGCCAGTTTCAAAACACAACTGCGCCGGTAATGATTCAAGCCAACTCCAAATTTTTCTGTTTTTTTTCACGGGCAAATGGATTTCTATACTCGTCGCCCAGCGAGCTTTCCTAGCCGGCAGCGAGAAACAAGCGGCTTTTTGTCTGCGTCTCCGCGACTTGCACACTATTTCGCGCGTTAGATGTGCAGGTCATGGAAACTTTAGGAAAGATCCATGGGCGAGGAGTATAAATGGCAGTTATTCTTCGTTTAATGCAACTAACATCAGCTCCATCCGGGTGTCTGCAGGCGGCGATGACGTGCTCAACGTTCTTGTTCTTGAGGAATTCAATGCAGAGCTGCATTCCGATTCCCTTGCTGGCGCCAGTGACGAGGACGCTGTAGATCGGAGCCATTCTGCAAAGACAACGTCTGTTTTAGTGAATCGTATTTCAGCAACGTAAGGACCAAAAATTGATTCGTCAAAAATATGGAAAACGGTGGAGTTGTTCCACAGTGAAGTCTTATGAACCTGGTGGTTCATATGGCAACCAACGGCAAATGCACTGCTAATGAGCTTTCCAGATAACGAAAGGGTTCAAAAATGCACGTAGTAGACATCACGGGAAAAGTCGTATTTCAATTTCATAACACGGTTTTATAAGGAAAAGTTTTTTACGGCTTGTACATTTTGAAAAAAGTCGCATGTACAAATGCATACAATTTTGTGTAGAAATATAAAAGTCGATACAATTTGATTGGCAAAAGTTAAGAAAGAGGAGAACTTTCTAATGACTTATACGGATATACTAAAATTGTTTGTCTTAGAAATGTCACGAAAGCATAATGTACACGTTTTCAGCGTAAAATTTCTTCTCAAATTTGCATACAAACCAAATCAGTAAAGACAAAGATTATAGGCAAATTGAGATTGAAATGGGTGTAAACAGGAGGCATCCAGACACGGAGGGAGTGTAACAAATACGTGAAGCGTCGAGTGGCAGGTGACACTTACGGGTTATCTGGCAATGAAAACGCATTGATTGCACGAGACATGGCATGTTTTCAAACAAGGATGCCTGTGTCGCACAAAGGTCAAAAGCTAACAATTTCAAAAGGCTTGCGAAACTTTCATCTTGCCTGTTCGCCGATAAATATGATATGTATGCACTGCTAATATTCATGTTAAATCATCTTTTTGGCATTTATCATTACGCACAATATATATTTTTAAATCAATTGTAGTATTTGAATTAAAAGGCTATTCCAAGTTTTCTATTTGACATAATTATAAGAATGGATTAGTTGCAGGCCGCTCTAAAGCCTAGGATATCGAAAAGTAATTACGAGTTCCAGCTCTTTGCAACAAATTTTTTGCAACAAATTTGTTTCAATGGAACGGGGCACTATAGTACTTTGCAGTTTAACTGGTGCTGAAAAACGTTTCTAACGTAAAAACACATGGAAAATCTGAAAATAAATTATTTAGAACCTGATCGGATACGCAAATACCTGAAAAACTTGAAAAACGCATTATTTTCAACTTTTTTCCGACAAAACTGACCAAAACGCAATTTTCCGGCAAATTTGGTGTTTTGACAAAATAACAAATGTTTTGGCCACGCTTTTAGCTATCGATTGCTTTTTTTAAAACCTTATTTCGTGCACTGTGAAGCGAGTTATGAAAAACAAGTAGCGACATCGAAATAATTGCACGTAGGGTTTTCAAAATGAACGTGGCGAGTCAATTACATAGCTCCAGAAAGACCTATTTTCAACTTTAGAACAGTTTTGAAGACATTTTTCAAAATCCAGGACCGCATACTGACGAAATGGCGCCAGTAATACAGACAATGCGTCTTAAAGGGCTCCTCAGGGGCATTTTCAGAATCGTATGCTAATGAAGGCTTAGCAAGCATTTTGAGCATGAACGTTGGCTGGAGCGGTGTTCGGGAAAATGATTTCAATTGAACGTGATTTGCAAAATTTCCCTTTAAAAAATGCCACCTTTTTTGTTTAAAGAATTACAATACAGGATAAAATAAAGGTTTCTGAGGAGAATAAAGTTTTTTTTAACAAACTGAACCGAGGACAAACCAGAACGTTTTTGCACATTTTTTGTGTTCGAAAATCGTTTGCACAGAAGTGGAATTGAGCCCGGAAACGTTCGGTTATTTTTGCTTGTAGGAGATAAATTTTGAGAAAATTATGCTAGAAGTAAGCGGAAAATTATTTTTGGTTTTAAACAAGAAATTGTTTAGCTTGGGGAAAATGAATTGAATTTTGTTTGTATTTTTTCACTAAAATTGACTTAACAAAAATTTTCCTGACATTTCACGAAAAGTCTGTAAACAAGTGAAACAAGTCATGTTGTGGTGGACATATGAGACGGAGGGTGTAACCCTCGTCCGAAATGTCACTCGGGACAGCGAGTGATCAATTGGCTTTCGGAAGAGCAGTGTTTTTCTTCCGCTCAAAACATTCAGTTCTATTTGGCCTTTTCCTCAAAACAGATAACAAATTCGGCGGCTGTTTGCAGTGTTTGTTTGGCGCCGGGTCGATAAGAAAACTGGTCAGCTCCGATTGTTGTGTGTGGAATTGAGTTCCGCGCGGCCATCTTTTTTCGGCACTACACTTAGGCAAAAAGTGGGGAATGAGGGGCTCCAGAGGGAGATATCTATGCATTTGGAGCATTCGTTGAGTATGGATGACAGAACAACTACGTCAGAAGATGAAGTGGTGCGGAAAACTGGGACTTCTATTGTTTTAAGCAATATTTGGCTTTCACGCCCCCGGAAATTATGTCAATTATTTTTTTTAAACTTATATACATATAGACCCTGTTAAATAAGTATAGGGACACTTTTATTTTCACACTGTTAGAATATTTATGTAAAGTTAGGGTGTATGCCAAAATGCATTCGCTAAAAAATCCTCTAACGAACAGATTCCAAAATTGAAGTCAGAAATTCATTGGCAAACGACACAAATAGAACAATTTCCGCAACATATGCAAAACACTTTTTAAAAATTTCCAGGCCTTGAGAGAGGAACCATTGGAAAGCCCTTGAAAGGTTGCCTTGGAACGTGTTTCTATTTAGCGAGATTTCCTTTCGAACAGAAAAGGTTTGAAACAGAAAATTCACCCTTGTATTCAAATTAAAAATTAGAAAATCGCAAGTTTTGACATCCGAATAAATCTTTTTTTTTGTATTTTAAAGGGAGCATCAGGGAGCTTTTTCACTTGTATTCTAATCATATGCTAATGAGGAATTGGCAGGCTTTTTGTGAGCAAACGTTTCCTGGAATGGTGTTGGAGAAAATTAATTCAATTGGAATGCCTGAATTAGCATAGAACACATTTTTGATTCAAGAAGGCGGCGATGGTCGCTTTGAAGCTTTTCAGTTCGAACAGTAAATTTTGCTGAATTGAACAAAAACACGTTTCAAGGCTCCTTTCTAAGGGCTTTCCAGTGTTGTCTCTCTCAAAAAATTTTTGAAAAGTGTTTTGCGCATGTTAGGGAAATTCTTTGATTTGTATCGAATGCTAATGAATTTCTGACTTCAATTTGCTCTAGCGAATGAATTATGTCATGCACCCTAACCTTACACAAATCTTCTCACAATGTGAAAATAAAAATGTCCCTATACAGTGCGTGCAAAAATTATACGGCCACCCACAAAAAACGTTCATTTCGAAGCAAATTTCAACTTTTAAAATTATGTGTGCACTAATCCATCCTTCAGAAGAGTGGTCTGCGATGTTTTAATCAGCAACAATATTGTCATTATCGCCATGTACGGTTTTACTCGAAGAAAACGTTTTTCACCAAAAAATAGTCATTTCAGAGGCTGCTGTCTCGAACCTTGTGTTAATTTAATCAAACAGTCTTTTGTAAGCGTTATTAGTCGTTTTCAATCGTCGGATTACAAATAAAATGCGCAGGGATCGTAGAATTGCTCAGAAATGTCCTCAATCAGAGCGCGAAACTGACTTTGCCGCATTTAACGGCGCTATAGAGAAGAAAATTTTTCAATTCTATTCATTTCTTTCAATTAAAATCGAATTTCAATGGAGAGACAGTGTCTTTGCTAACTATTGAGTTACAGAAAGCGATTGAATTGAAGAGAAATAGTTATGGGGAGCCGATCGTCTCTCCTTTTTCGAGAAAGACGACGCGTTTTGAGCCAAAAAGGCATCACCTGCGTATAAACATGCTGATAATGATGCTAACGAACACGAAAACTCTGTAAAATGTGCGCCAGAATGATACTGCTTTTTCAAAATGTGAAATTGCGTAAAATTGGGCAAAGTCTTTTGAGGCTTCCAAGTATCTAGACATTAGAAAAAAGGATCCTAGAAGAAATTAGAAAGTCTCTCCGTTGGAAACCGAATATAATATTCTAACATTAAGTGGGAAAAATCACAATCCGTCGGGTAACTCTGCACCGGGTTTAGGACGTTTTCCAGCTGGAGTTTATAAGAGTTTTTGAGTAGTCGGCCACATGTTACAGCCCACAAGCACATTAACAACAATTGCCAGTCGTAGATGTAAAACGTAGGGAGCTTCTTGGGGGAAAAAACGCCAGACGGCGATGTGAATCACAAAATGCGACAATCGCATTCATAATTGGCTTTGTTCCCCTTTTATTCGAACCCCTTTGTTTGAAAACTCAACAATAGAAAATTTTCTAGGGATAACATTAATGAAAAGTTTAGACATTGTTTTTATGTTAGGGACCAAGGCGATGAAATTGTAATTTTTTAAAAGTTGTAATGAAAAATAATAAATGAAAGTTACGGGGAAAATAAGCCTTATTCTCAAGAGTGGTGTCAAGGCTCTGAAATGAAATTGAAACGCGGAAACGACAGAGTTTATAAAAAGCACGTCTGAATATTTACCCAAAGGGCAAATAGATCACGGTTTTGATTGTCCAGACAGTGAAAGTCTTGCCCACTGCACGTTCCACATTTACTCAAATAAATAAAAAGACGAAAAAAATGGGAGCAGATTTCCAAATAATGCATCATGGGACCACTTCGATTCCATTATGCGACGGAGCGAAATCTGAGTCTTTCTATTTAGACGAAATTTCGCAATCGCATGAGCAAACATGAATCAAATTAAGGTTTTTGGCCTGCTGAAGCTAAAATCGCCAAAATTTTGGAGTAGAATGGGGAAATAAAATGTTATTGTTTTGGTATGTCTGTTCGTTCGCACAACAGGATTTCTCAAGGACAGTCTATTTTTGCAACTTGTGACATGTGTCCTTTTCGCAGATTTGTGGCCGACATTTTGGTGATTTTGGAAATTTTCTCGCACGATTTTTTATCATATGGTCTCCCCATAGAAAATTTTAAAAAATCCCCGACGATTTTATTTACTTAAAGTGTGTTTCGCCATGGAGCATATACATATCTCTTTTGTGACGAATTTATCAGCTCTCGCAAATTTTTTTACCGTTTTTCAGGGTTTGTAATTTCACGTTGTTAAAGATATTGCAAAGTTTACAAAAAAACACGGACGATTCCATAACAAATCAAGGATATTCAGAACTTGAAAGAGATCTTTACGAATAAGAAGCGAATCACTTGAATTAAATGCGCATCGTCCAGATTTTCTGAAAACTTTTCAGTATTTTTTGTTTAAACATTTTCCCTTAAAACAGAAAATTATTATCTATCCTACTTTTTGTAAAAATCGTCCGGAAAAATCCGTTTCATTACCTTAATACAATTCTTGGGTCCCGTAGCGACTTCTATACCTAGCCGCGAGTAACCTTGCAGCAAACGACAGAGAATTTGAAATTAATTTTTCGATTTTCATTTCCGAAACGAAAGGCGAAGTGTTAATTTCAAATTCGTTGGTTTCGTCTTTCCCACGCTTTCTTAAAGATTTGGAAAATCTTTCCCCGGACGATTTTTTCGACCCACGTGGTGCCCCCCTATGTGCTTTTAACCAAAAAAAAAGCCACGCTTATTATTATTATCTGCCTAATTAGCATAAACACTGATACAATTTCTACAAATAGAACCCGTTTATTACAATTATTTTAAAGTTTCTTCTGAATCAGTTCCACATCCTATGAATGGTGTTGAAATGTTCTTCCGGATGCTCGCGAAGTTTCAAACTATTTCCAGTCAGATCGCGAACTCCTGATAAATCTTGAAATGAAGGTCCAACTTTATTACCATTCAGTGTTGAACTCTTAACTCTTCTTATATTTCGGGCCTTGAAATCGATTAAAGGCGGGAAGAGGATGTTTCCAACTGCTAGCATCTAGAATTAAAAGTTTTGTGTATTTAAAATGTGGTATACTTACATTATGGTAGAAGAAGGAGAGCCAGCCGAAGCCTAGATCATCGTAAGTTCCGGTTGTAATTACGAAAATACAGGCGAAAGAGACTAGGCGACATATAACATTACCCAAAAGAGACCGAAAAAGGGAGCGGTTGAAGTAGTAAACAGCGGCTGTCTGGAAAAACTTTTTATTATGCTAATATTTCTACCTTCTCTGTCTCTCTCTCTGTTTTGACCTACCAAAAAAGAAATTTAGCTGATCAAATTGGAAAATTTCAGTTTGAATGTCGATCATGATGGTCACCAATTTTGTTAGACCTCGTTATTGAAACATATGCAGAAAAATGTGGTGTATCTTACCAATAAAGTGGCTTTTTGCAGCCCTTGTATGTCTAAGGTCGAAAAATGCGAAAAATTGTCATATTAAACGCATTTTCCACTTTTTTGAGGTTTTCCGGGTCCTGAGCGAAAGTACACGCATATTTAACTATTTAAGGGTTAGTTTCGGTGTACCCACAGCTAAAGCTATAGGAAAACACCACTAAAGAATTCGACCAATTTTACAAAATTACATACTCCATTTCCAATGAATTGGCAAGGATTTTCATAATTTTTAAAGGACTAGGTACCTTTGGTCCTGCAACGAATTTAGATTAATGTCTGCGCACTTCGCTTTTTCAGTGCCCTTTCGACTATTTTATCTTCGTTCACTTAAATGTTTCAAATCCTTGTTGGATAAATAGGTGTCGTTTTTCAAAATTGCCCGAAAGTCAAACACCGTCCCTTGGAAGCAGACTATAAACAGACCCTACATAACCTAAGTCAAAAAGACCTAAAAGTTTCAAAATGGTCTAAACGGCCCATTGAAGACTTCGCGCGAAACTTGTAAACTTAAGAAAACGTTTTACAAAGCGTCTACCCATGACACTTTTTTCATGTTGAAATGATATTGACCTTGGGTCAGATTAATATTTTGAAATGCAGAGGGGTTTTCTCCGAAGTGCACATTAGGAATATTTACTGGGAAAATTCATCAATTTCGATTTCATGTGAATGTTTTCGTAATGTCGTTACAGTTCCTGGAAAGTTTCTCTTACAATGCGCAAATTTTTATGGTTAAATTTTTCGAACCCAAAATTCCAAACCCACTATTTTTTGGCTAGTTTTCTTTTTCGTTTTTTTTATTCTAAGCGTGATATAAATTTGCTTCTATTTGTTTAATTGTTTTTTATTGTTGCTGTTAAAATAGGAAAAATATTGCTTACATTAAATCTTCTATCCAGCGACTCTCCGATTCCTCTTTTGTATCGGCGAACGTTCGACCTCAGTGTTAGAAAGAGCAACTGAAACATTTTGGTTACTCACTTTTCCAAATAGAAATTATTATCAACTCACCAAGATTGCCACCACATACGCAGCCACACCAATGCTTGCGGCATAGATGTGAACTGTGTCTGAAAAAACCATTTATCAAAAGAAGTTGGGCGAACTCACTGTCCAACAATTTCAGAGCCCAAAAATAGGAGACAAAGATGCCAAGAACAACGAATGCTAATGCAATAATTACGGAAAGGAAGGCGTGTTGTTTAGGAAAATTCGATTTGGAAGTTAGAAGTCGATCCAATGCTGTGAGTAAAATACTGACAGTAAATACAGAGAATCCAATATCGTGGATGAGGATTGGAATTGAACAAGGGCCTGAAAAAAACGAGGTAAAGCAAAAAATACCGTTTTCCCAAATATAATTAAAGGGACCGTCAGGGACCTTTTCATTTCCATTTTCATCGGGTACGGTCGAAAATTATACTAATTATATGTTAAATTGTCTGGAACACTCCTCATTTTCCGCGTAATCTCGTCCTATTAGAATGGACTTCGAAATTAGACTAGCTTGTAAACATCATGCGTGCAGGCGTTCTGCCGACGGTTGGCCGGTTTTGGGCACTTTGAAGCCAGATTTCTCGAAAACGAAAAATTTGCCCCCTATGTTGTATAGAGTTTGTTGATCAGCTTATTTTTATCTTTTACATGAACTAAAGTTGCAAAAGGTCCCTGCCGGGTTTGCAAGATTTTTCAATCCCCTTTATTTGTTTTCGGGTTTTGAAATTTTTTTTTTGCTGTTCAAAGTGTGTACGTGTAAATCCGAAGAATAAATTGAAGATCAAACCAAAATCTAAAATTTCATGAAACTTCACCCACCCGATTTCAGCACATCAGCAAACACGAATAGAATTTCCCCCTGTTGCATTTTCAGGTAAACTGCGTATGAATAGAAAATATCTGTGCAGAAGAAGGAAGAAAACATAGTCCAAAGAAATATTCTGAAATCACTGATATGTTGATCTTTGTTGGTTGGATACTTTGACATTGGAGGGAGAACTTCGCATCGATATAGTTTGTAGCAAACCCAAACTGACATGGCGAAACTCAGGGCATGCAGGATGAAAACGGCGACATTTGCCACCCACATTTTTCTGTAAAAAAAAAGTTGTTTTGATGAGGAATTAGGGAATTCAGGCAGAAAGTTCATACACGATAAAAAGAAGAAATATTGAGAGAGAGAGAGAGAGAGAGAGAGAGAGAGAGAGAGAAGAGAAGAAAAGAGAAGAGAAGCAGATCTGTTCATAAATTAATACTTTTATATGGAACTACCGTAGTCAGCTAAAACATGAAAGATTAGGTATGCTCTTTACCTAAAAATAAAATCAACTGAACCAGAATTGTAGCCGCTGACCTAAATGCAATAAGAAAATAACAACCTTTCCAAGAACGTAGTCACGTGGCTTAGTGACGTTGCTAATGCATTACAGTTAATTTAAGAGAGGAAAACCAGCATAATGTTTTGTTTTATTTGGCAGAAATGTGCAGATTCCCCAACTTTTAAATAGTATCCCCTTCTCCATGTTTGGTGAAAAATATACCAAAATCTGTATCAGAGGGGAAAGAAATGGGTAGGTTGCAGAATGATTAACATTAGTTTTCATTGCTTCTCAACAAAAGTTTAAAAAAGCTCATTATGAACTGCAGGGCTGGGAAAGAAACCAAAAATTTCTCCGTTGAGTTGGTGGTGTTTGATTGACCAATAGGTCGAAGATACGTGACGTAAAATTAATGACCACTGATTACAAGGGTTTTTGATGGGGTTAGTTAGGGAAAGGCATTGAAAGTGTTCCCAGAGAGAAAATGTTGAGGATGTTGGGAAAACAAATGAAAACACAGCATTTCTGGGATGTTTTAATGACATGGCTGAAGAAATTGTCATATAGATGTTACACATTAAAAACAGTGTCACGAAAATAAAACTGAGTTTCTATCTGTAATCTACAAAACCCATCTTACCAACCAAAATAACAAATGAGAAACATTGAAAAGAATTCAATCCGCAAAAATTAGGACAAGAATAATATAGAGTTTCTTCACGAAACCTAAACCCAGAACACACATTTGTTTGTTTTTAGCGGTCTTTTGTATGAAGTATCGAATTTCAGTCTCTTCTTCTGTCTCCCGATCTCAACAAATAAACAGTACGGAAAGTGAAACGGAAGGTGGTCTTTTGATCATTTGGCCAAACAATAAGCTGAAAATCCTGGAAACGCTAAGAGAACAAAAACAATGCTAGGAAAATTAATTCGTTGAACAGGAATTCAAGTCAACAATTCTTTTTTTGCTTTTGAATGTTAATAGAAGAAATTTTTTTTAAAAAAAACCATCTCATGATAAATACCGTAGCCGACTGAAACAGTTCACCTGTTCATTTTAAACAAAAGAAAAACAATTTGGAGTAGGCTGAGAAAAAAGTATGCAACACACACACACACACACACACACACACACACACACACACACACCAAACACACACACACACACACACACACACACACACACACACACACACACACACACACACACACACACACACACACACACACGAGAAATTATGGAGCCCAGGCCCATATTCGGAAACGCGTCGGACTAATTTCATATTAGAGCGAGGCTCTCTGCCGCAAAGTGCCCCGGGCGATTCGATTGAGAGGCCACAGTTCAAAAATTACGAGGGGAAATAGAATGAGTCTGCGAGGGAACTGGACAAAAGAGGGACATAAATAAAGAATTATGTCTTTTGAATGCTTAAATCTGTTTTTCGGCAGATAACATGTGAATCTGAGAAGAGGACTGAGACTGAGGTGGACATGGAAAAAACGTACTGCGAGAATCGTGAATGAGAGAAAGAAGAGCCTGGAGAGCAAAAATCGACAAAAGACGCAAAGTATGCAACCCCTAAATCTCTCTGAAGTACGTCGTTTAGCATAAGAAATAAGGCAATGAATTGAATTTTCAATTTTACGATAAAATTCAAAGACGAGGACGTATTTTAAGGGGACCCTAAGGTGCTTATTGCAATTGTCGCTCATATCAATTGGTTTATCTGAAAACTTTTATAAATTTTACATTATAAATTAATCTTTTCAACATACTTGGCTTATAATACAAAATAGCAGAAAATCCGCTAAAGTACGCACCGTGCTCGGCGTTTTCAAAAGAAAGCCTGGTTAACCCGTTAAAGGGACCGTCAGAGACCTTTTGCAACTTTGGTTCATGTGAAAGAGAAAAATCGGCTTATCAAAAAACTCTATACAACATAGGGTCCGAAATTCTCCGTTTTCGAGATATATGGCTTCAAAGTGCCCAAAACCGGCCGACCGTCCTCAGATTCTGCGGATTGCCGCAACGATTGCATGCAACGCCTGCGCGATGTTTACACGCCAGTCTAACTTCAAAGTTGTTATTCTAATAGGACGAGATTACTCAGAAAATGAGGAATGTTCCAGACGTTTTAGCATATAATTAGTGTGTTTTTGGGCCGTACCCGATGAAAATGGAAATGAAACTGATTGAAAAACGTAACCAAAACTTTGCTTGGTTTATTTTTGTCACTTTTGCTAAAAAAAACTAAATTTTTGCCAAAAAAAAATTCAAAACGAAACTCGGCCTTGTGATATTTCTAGCGGCTAACCGCGAGACCAATTTTTCCGTCTGATTGATCTTGGCTTCGTGAGCAATTGCAGCTGATTTACGCTCCCTAGATCTAAATTAAAAACGAGGGCAAAGCACTGCCGGGTTCACATCAAAGAATTTTAAATCTCCCTTGTTTCTAAAAATTACTACATTGCGAAACATAAAAAGACAAATCAATTTTTTAATTTTTATCAAATGTTATGACAAATTTAAACATCGTTTCCTAGACTGAAGGAAACACAACTTTTCACCTGTTTCTGGAATAAAATAAAAATCAGGCTACTTGTCTATGGAAAATTGAAAACAGTTACTTTGTGTCATATGGGGGAAAAGTTAAATGCGGAACTTTTTTTTTAGATATATCAACGAAATTTGATGGCTTCGTTTCATTAAACACGAGATTGCTTATAAATGTTTCAAAGGTCTTGACCGTTCGAAGGAAATTGCCTACATTCTTTCTTGGAATCAATCAAGAAAATCAGCCGATAAAATGTTTAGAAGAAACACATACAGTGAATTGCATAAATTGGGCAGTTCTTTGTTTATTTTTATTTAATAAAATTATTTATCCAGTGAATAGCACAAATTTGACAAAATCATGAAACCAGATGTGGGTGCGAGGTCTTTGAACTTCCGTGGGAAGGTCGAAATTTTTCTGTTTCTTTTTTGCGGGAAGGAAACGTGATTCAACTTGTTTAACAACTCAGTTCATAAAAAAACAAGATTAGGCTTTTTTGTGAAAAAGTAACAAAGAAATATCACAAAAACACAGTTTTAAACTAATAAAAATTAAATATATAATATTTAGTGAGCCAGCAAAACTGAGATTGAGGCAAACTTCAGTCGGCGGAGATTAGAAAATCAAAAGCGAAAAACGCTCAATTTTGAAAATTGGTTTTTGCAATAAATTGTATAAAATTTCAAGATTTTTCGGCGTATCAGGGTTCTTCCAACCAAGTTAATGAGCGAGTTTTTTTTTTTAACTGCATTAAGAATTCATTCACGCTCTTTGGCGTTCAAATGGGAGATTGAGTAGGGTTACAGGAAACGCAAATGTAGCGAATGAATTGTGGTTTTTAAATCTCCTAAAAGCGAGAAAAAATATAACTTTGTATAAAAAAAGTATAGAAAATAGAAGTATTATTCTGCTAAATCAAGGTGGATTGTATGGGTGGATTGTATGGGTGGTTTCCTTTCCATAATAGGTGGCTAAAAGATTTTGCAGCCATTGGGTCCCGCAGCGACAAACGGGATTAGGATATTCACTGATATGATATTCACCTTGGCGTTTTGCCATTTTCTCATTCTTCTTTTTTTGTTAGTTTTTATTGTTTGTCATATTTTTTCACTTTGTCACTTTGTTTAGCAGAATTCGACTTTTACCCGTTTCATTTTTTCCTACAAAAAAATTCTATCATGTGCTACATGATTTATACACGATTTTCTCAAATTAAGAAAGAGAAACAAGAAAATCAACAAGGTTGTCAAAAAAATCTTCGGATTATGGACATTTTCTCACCACGATTTTTTGCGGTGGAAAAAGTAAAAACGGGCTGTGTATTAATACACACCGATTGCCTATTATAAGGAAAGAATTTCCAGGAATGAAGATATATAGATCCTCTGAAGCTGTAAACCCCGCAAATTACGTCAGGAGAAGGCTGTAACTGCAAATTAAACTCAACCGCACATTTTCCCGTTGTGTTTCAATGAACTGCCGGGTTCATAGCGAAAAACTTAAAATTGTTATTATTTCTGAAAAATTTCTACAGACCCAGTTATATTTTTATGCAATTTTATGACAAATTTAAACATCTTTTCCTAACAGAAAGTTCAACAAAACTGGCTCAAATCCCAAATGTATATACTTTTGGTTAGATCCACTTCTACCGATTTGGCTGCGTAAACCGACTGAGAATCCTATTTTGCACACTATACTCTAATAAAAACATTTAAAAAAAACATTGGCACGTTTTGACCATCAAGTTTTAGTATCAGCTGTGAAACTGCAACTTATTGGCTATAAAAAAACAAAATAGACAAAGCATAAGGGAGAGGAAAAAATCGTGAAAAGGATGACATTCAACTTGTTTTTTTTATCTATAACAGGTGAAAATATTCCTTGCAAACTGGCCAAGAGATAGATATTCGGGAAATTAAAAATGACAGCAGAACCGTCCGAGCACGAATAAGCTCAAATGGTTCAAAATACGTGTTCACTCAGGCGTTTTCGCCAGAAACTCTGATATTCTGGGATTTGGAAAATGTCGCGTCACA
>OZ059905.1:28039482-28161982 GCA_964057215.1 Oscheius myriophilus
TGTGTAAATGTGTGTGTGTGTGTGTGTGTGTGTGTGTGTGTGTGTGTGTGTGTGTGTGTGAATGTGTAAATGTGTGTGTGTGTGTGTGTGTGTGTGTGTGTGTGAATGTGTAAATGTGTGTGTGTGTGTGTGTGTGTGTGTGTGTGTGTGTGTGTGTGTGTGTGTGTGTGTGTGTGTGAATGTGTAAATGTGTGTGTGTGTGTGTGTGTGTGTGTGAATGTGTGTGTGTGTGTGAATGTGTAAATGTGTGTGTGTGTGTGTGTGTGAATGTGTAAATGTGTGTGTGTGTGTGTGTGTGTGTGTGTGTGTGTGTGTGTGTGTGTGTGTGTGTGTGTGTGTGTGTGGGTGTGGTGTGTGTGGGTGTGTGTGTGTGTGAATGTGTAAATGTGTGTGTGTGTGTGTGTGTGTGTGTGTGTGTGTGTGTGTGTGTGTGAATGTGTGTGTGTGTGTGTGAATGTGTAAATGTGTGTGTGTGTGTGTGTGAATGTGTAAATGTGTGTGTGTGTGTGTGTGTGTGTGTGTGTGTGTGTGTGTGGGTGTGTGTGTGTGTGTGTTTTCCTCTCTCCGGCTCTCCGTCTCTCGTCTACGTTATTATATGTATAGCACAATTAGTTGTCCTTACGAAAAAAGAAACATTAAAAGTGCATGACGATGGTGGGAATTGTTTTCCAGTTTTCTTCCTTTACTTGTGCATGAATGACTACATTTAACCGATGAGTTTTTGTGATTTCTACTCTAATCATACGACACAGAGAACCCATGTCGTCAAAGTACGTCAAAGCATCCGGCATATAAGGATGTTTCCCAGTTTGCTCAACTAAACATGCGAAATCTGTTTGGCGACATTATACCTTACCATTGTTCGAAATAAATAAAAAACCTAAAAATTTACCCTTTTCGTTCATATTTTTGTTTCCCGAGCTCTGGCCTGAATCCTGTTCTCTTTTCTTCCAAAGATTTGCAACCGACACGTGGAAAAACTTCCTTCCGGACACATAATTTCCATTCTCACACCTTCGAGTGCGAATATTTAACTCACCTGACAAGCCTTTAGTTTCGTTGATCTCTCTTCAGAAACAAGTGTTTTTGACTTTTTCGAAAAATGATATTTCTACCTTGGGGTCACGTACTTCTTCTTGTTATTGGCTGGCCGTCTTTCTTCCTTTATATCGCCATGACAGTCATTGTCATCAAAAGTGGGTTTTCCTTCCAAAGAAGGTAATATTCCCTGCAGATCAAAGCAAAATAGCCATGCTACGTTCCTCCTACATCTACCTTTTCTTCGTTCACTCGTCTACCGAATGCATTTTGTACCTTGTAGTTGAATTTCTGATGCGACCGAGAAGATGGGCGTGGGTGCCTTGGTTCACAGAGGATATGAAATTACTAGCAGAGGTAGAACTTACTTTTATATACTTTTTATATACTATAACTTTAAAAAGAGAACTTTTTAGGTAAACTACGCCTTTATTTTGATTTCTAGGATAGCCATGAGTTTTGGAATGGTGGTATGTGCTTTTAATCGTTATTCTGTTGTAGGGTTTGAACCAGCAAGCTACAATAATGTAAGTTATAATTTTTATGCATTTTCTGCAAAATCAAATCTTTAAAGGGGGGGGGGGGGGGCATTTTCTGATTGGAATCGAACCGTATGCAAATTGCGCCATTGCCATTAAAATTATTTTCCCGAATACCGCTCCAGCGAACGGTCATGCGCAAAATTGTGTGATGTCTTTATTGGCATACAATTATAAAAAGTCCCCTGACTGTTCCTTTAAATTATCGCTAGATTACTCGTATAGAAAAGATAATACTCGGCAATTCTGACGTTTTCTGGGAAAGCGGAGGCGTCTTGACGTAATTGACAACAATTTTTAAATTTATCATTGATTTAAATTGTTTAAATGAAATACGTAGAGTCGGTTTCAAGCAAACTCAAATGAAAATAGAAAGCATGTGATATGAGCTTTGATAGAATGTTGACCGGGTCGGGTTTTCTCAAAAATTGAATATAGACTGAAATTTCCATCCAGTCATTACAAAATTAAAATTTTAAAGTTTTTTAATGAAACCATTGAATTTCAATCAGCAAACGCACTGAGGTTCGGGATAAATAGCAGTGCCAAAAAGGTATTTTTGCGGTATAAAAGAAACGTTTTTATGACCTTTTGTGATACTATTTCGATACAAATGATACAAAGGACAGCCTTTTGTATAATCAAAGCTCGACCAGGACTTGCTTAATTCATTAATAGGTGCAATGCCAACCTTTTCTCAAAATAGCCAATGCCTAGCCCAAACGCATCCTTGCTTATATATGTGTGAGTTGTATTTTTTCTTGTTGTTGGCAGCGCAACAAAATTATCATAGACCCCTCTTTTAAGCTGATCAGCGATGGAAGGAATTTGAAGGACTTTAGACGCTCAATAAGGTGACCTACGGCTAGGGTCCACAAGCAAAAAATTTAAAATTTCTTTTCAGGGTTGTTCTCGGCGTCTATGTATAGCCCTAGGTGTAAATCAACTAACTTTTTTTGATTTGTGAAATTTGGTTCAGTTTGAATCCGACTAAAAGTTAATCTCATTTGAACCTGTATATTTTGATGAATGATTCTTTTTTTGTTAGTTTTTATGTTTTCTATGAGCGTAAAACAGTTTTTGTATCAGGTTTCATGGAAGATTGACCACTTTTCCGATGTTTCGCGGAAATATATCGTTCTAAAGTGAATAAACGCTGCTTAAAAAAAGTGCAACTGTAGATTTTTTATTTTTTGTTTTCATATGTTTTTCCAAGTTGTTCTTCACCAGAATAAACAACAAATCGTTCGGATCGGCTCTGGATACAAAATGGCAGGCAAAAATTTCGATTTTCACTAAGAAAATGGAGTTATTTTGCAAAACCAACATCACCATCGTTTTTTCCGTCGTAATTTAAGTCATAGCCTTTTATTCACAATAAAAAAATATTGTTTTTTTTTTGGCGCGCACGGTTAAAAAACCAAATTTTCTTAACAAATCGGGCTGCCATTGCGGCGCCCGCCTTTGCGGTCCCTACCTACGGCATTTTTGCGGCCTTCGAACGTCCAGATTCGCAACCTTCGGCCGCTTAAAATGGCCGCTTTCGGCCGTGCAGGTTTGCGGCATTCGGCAGTTCAATAAGGCGACCTGCAAAACTGCGCAGCTGCGCGACCCTGGAATGATATTTGGTTTTTAAAAACTACAACTGCAAAATACAAGCGAGTCGTTTTAAACTCTTTGGGATTTAAATCGAGAGGCATCTCTTCTCTTCTTTTCCGATCCCACACGCTCCAGAATTTGACAACATGCCTGGCCGTTCTTCAAATTCTGGTAATTCCAGATGTGGTCCCCTTTTGTCATCATTCTCGTGTTGTTTGGCTGTTGGTGGATTGGAATCGTAATCGTCGTCCCAGCAGTCATCGCGTACAGAAAGGACATTTATTTCAAAAATCTCCCAGGAGGAACTATTCAACTCTTCGGAGGACGGTTCACAGAGGTCAGAATACTTTACCTCAAGCACACATAAATTTCAGTTTGAGTCCCTTTTCATGGCTCCATTTTGCTGCCTTATTTTAATTATCATGTTTTGTTTTTACACAGCGGCAGTTTTAAAATTCAGAGGAACTAGCACAGTAAAGGTGAAAATTTTCCATTTAATGGCATAAAAAATATATGAAACAGCTTAATTTTGTTTTATTTTCAAGGTGGAAAGGCGCTTATTTCTGTGTGGAATGCTATCAGCTTTTCCATTCATTTTGGAGACCACTCGATCTGGATTCGGCATAGCGAGTTATATTCTCGATGACCCTAAACTATTCGTAATGGGCGGAGATTTATGGCAAATCATTCTTTTGAACTAAATAATTAAACATTTTGCAGGTTTTACGAAGCTGAACTTTCATTTTGTTTTCAAGTTTGGATTCACGCTCTTTTACTCCGGCCAATTCGAGAAAAGTTGTTATTTTGTCGACGAAAGGAAGGTCCCAGAATAATTCCAGTTTCCACTGTTTCCACATCAAGAAAATGAATTTGTTCGAATAATCTGGACAATCAATTGCAATTTCCCAGGTTGTTTATAGGTTAAGATTAGCATTGTGGGAAATGATTTGATCAGCACCGACAGTGCAGCCGGACACATGAAACACGTGTTTGCTTATTTCTTTGCTCTCTCTCTCTCTCTCTCTCTCTCTCTCTCTCTAGCTCTATCTCTATCACCTTCTTTTCTCTCTTTTTCGCTATATTCTTCTCTCTGTTTTCTCCCTATTGCTCTTCTTCTCCATGTTATTCTCGGTTTAATTCGATTTTTAAAATTCAAAGAAACCACCTGGCAGGCGGATTTTGGACAGGCAGGCGGATTTTGAAACATTGGCCCAATAAAGAGAAAAAAATTCGCTGATCATTTAAATATATATAACTATCGGTCGAAAAATTACCGTTTTCGAGAAAAGACGCTTCAAACTAGTCAAAAACGGGTCTCCGTCTACAGATTTGTAGACGGGAAGTACGTCCTGCGTGTCCGGCATTTACAAGGCTTAATGAGCCGAATTTCATTCTAATAGGCTGAGAAAGCGCTGGAAACGAGGAAGGTGTGAGACAATTTACAAAAAATTTCGCATAATTTCCGACCGTTGTCGATCGAAAATGAAACGAAAAGCCCCCTTACTAACGTACAATGCTCACCAGGAGGACAACTGTTTTTCGGGACACAAATTGACCTCATAGGGCTAAAATTATCTCTATTTAACTTAACAATGCGGTTCAATTACCAAGGCCTTCTTACACAAAACTGGGGTCAGTTCACATTTTTGCCCATAGGAGCAATAGAGATCGCAAATGAGATTTAGAGCTAAAACATAATAATTATACTAAAAATTTATAAACTCGGATTATAAGGAGAATAAGCAGGGTCGTTTGCAAAAACAGCTACACAATAAAAAACCTGTGGTCAGACATTAGAGAAGGACGAACATTTTTTTCTTGCTCTGGCGAGAGATTTACCGAAGGAATTTCAAGTTAAACCTCACCAATTGGTTTATACTATGCTCAGTTTTTATGCAGTAAACAAGGATGTTTTTGTGATTTGGGGTTCTGATTTGCAGAAAAAAAGGGGAGATAATGAGAAAACGGAAGAGGAATTTTCAATTTGGAAATATTTTGAACATCGCTCCCCAGACATATAATTTGAAGCAATCCGCTATGTTTGGCTCAGTCGCATGAGAATTTCGAACCAAAGTTAATTAAATAGAAATCCGGAAACTTGTGACTTATAATTGTTTTTCACAAGTTTTTGTCGAGTTCTATAGCTACATACCTCAAAATTTCGGATTTGAAGCGTGACAGTTCATTTTGTAGGGAGAAAAGTCACAAGCTCCAATGGACGCCCTTTTACGCTTCAAAACACTTTCGTCACGAGAAAATGCCTTTTTGAGACTGCGAAATCCTAGGAAATTGCTCAGTTCTCTGCATTTCTGCTCAATGTCAGCCGAGCACAATGTTCTATATATCTCTTTTTCTGCCTCTCTTTCTGTCTTTTTCTCTCTATCTCTCTCTGTCTCTATCTCTCGTGTATCTCTACTTGTCTGTCCCACTCTGTCTCACCTTTTATCTTTGTATCGATTTTAGAAATGACTTCTTTCCCTATGGGACACATAGCTTTGATTGTAATTGGTTGGCCGACCTTTTTTCTGTTTATAGCAATGTTTGTAACTGTTCTAACAGGTATATTGTAAAAAATATGTTACAAAAACTAATTAAGAAAGAAAAACGGTAGCTGTCTTACGCTCATCTTATGTGTACTTATTTCTTAGTTTAACAACAGCGGAAGCAGTTTTATTTTTGGTCGTGGAACTGCTAATGCGGCCAAGAAGATGGGCTTGGCTACCATTTTTCACGGAAGATATGGTCTTGTTGGCGCAGGTTTGACATTTCTCACTTCGACTATCTCTCTCTCTCTCTTTCTCTATTTCTCTCTCTCTATGTCACGCACACGCACACGCACAAACACACACACACACACACACACGCACAAACACACACACACACATACACACACACACAACACACACACACACTTTCTTGTTTGTGTGCATGCGTGCATTTTCTTGGTGTTCATAACAATAATTCCAGATTAACTACACTTTCGTCGTTGTAACTCGTATCGCAGTTGGATGCGGTCATCTTGTTTGCGCATTCAACCGATTTTCCGCTGTCGCATTTGATGCCTCAAACTACAAAAAAGTAAAAACATTTTATTTGTACCTGCATATGTACTTTCCCAGATGTGGTCGAACACGACAATTGCTCTAATTTTTATTTCATGTTGGTGGATGGGGATTTTTATTACAGTTCCTTTCACAATAGTATATCAAAGTGACATCAAATTTGTACTGTTGCCTACAGGAAACATTCAACTTTTTGGAGGACGATTCTCGGAGGTGTGTGTGTGCGTGTGTGCGTGTGTTTGCGTGTGTGCGTGTGTGTGCACCTAGCGTGCGATTTGGAATACCTAAAAAAGAGAAATCTTCCAGTTCGAATCTCTATTTATGGCTCCATTTTGTCTGACCATTGTAATTTTGTTATTAATTTTCTACAGTATCACCGCTTTCAAACTCAAAGGAGCACACAAAACAAACGTTAACCTTCAAGCCCCAAATAAGCTTTTCTTTTACTTTAGGTCGAGAAACGGCTATTTCTCTGTGGCCTTCTCTCAAGTATCCCTCTTACTATGGAAATTGTGAGATCTGGCCTAGGCATAGCCAGTTATTTTCTCAATGACTCTAATCTTTTTGTTATTGGAGGAGATATATGGTAGTTTCTAAGATTCTAGTATGATAACACTAAAACTCAGGTTTTATGAAGTTGAACTATCGTTTAGTTTCCAAGTTTGGTTGCACGCCCTTCTCCTGCGACCAATTCGACAAAAATTGTTATGCAAAAAGATACCATGGCGAACAGGAACAGATATGCAGGTAAAGAGAGAGAGAGAGAGAGAGAGAGAGAGAGAGAGAAAACACATCTCTTTAGAGAACAAAAGAATCCACATTCCCTCATTCGAAACAAACTACGAAGCAGGACTCTCATTCGACAACATTTCATGTAAGAGTGCATCAGTCAAATCCCCTTCCACCTGTTAGATTTCATAAGGCTTCTATGATCGAGCATTAGAATTATTTACTGTGTAGTCCGAGATCATTACAGCTTGTAGAACACAGAGAGAATAGAAAGAAGATCCGAACTCCCTGTTATAGAATATCTCCAATGGTTCTGTAACTTAAGTGGTTCATGTTTTATAAGAAATATGTTCATTTTTTGTATATTTCTTGTTAGTGTAGAGAGTAAAATTTGATTTAGATGATTTCTGATAATTGCTAATTAACGCTTTTTCATAAAAATACGATAATTTTGTTGTATCTAACTTATGCCAGTACTCTCCGTTGTTTGCGACAGACCGTGAATCGATTAATGAAAAAATGCATTATTCAAAGTTTATTTGCGAAGGCACACATAATTATAGTACATCATCTTTTGATCTTCAGTAATGACCCATTCCTGCTTCGATGGCTCCTGAAGCATGGGCAATTGCTTCTGCCCCGACCATGGCTTGAATCTGAGTACAGATGCTCTGCATGGCGGTTGCATGAAGATCCACGCTGATAGATTCACTCATTTGGGCGTTGAACTGGGCATTGACTTGGGCTAGAGCTCCGATTTGAGCCATTCCTTGGGTGGCAGCCTGGCCAAAGGCTTGGACTGAAGCATCAACAGAAGCACTGGCAGCGTAAGAAATGGATTCAGAGATGGATGCATGGGCTTTTGTGATGAGTTCCAATTGCAGCTATAAATACATGAGCGGAGAGCTGAATTCGAACTTACCGAAGCAGCGGCCTGAGCCTGGGCGGTCAGTTGGGCATACGCCTGCATGTCTCCCGCAGCTTTGGCTTGAGCGCAAGCCTTGTATATAGCAACCAATTGAGCCTGGATCTGAAGAACGGAAGAGATAGTGAAGTTGATTTGTCCAGTGAGCTCAGCAACTGTGTGGGCAACGACTGAAACAAACTGTATAGCATTTCTTTTGGTTTTACACATACTTCCCAGAATGGCGTCGACTTGGCCGGCAATGTTGACCAACAGGGAACTGACAGTGTGCAGAAGAGACGAGACAAGTTGAGCCAACGCACCCAGAACTCCTCCAACCACATTTCCAACGGTTCCGACAAGACCTGAAAAGTGGCCAATGAGTGAGGTTGCAATTATATACACCTCCAAGCAATCCACCGTTTCCTTGAGCTCCATTGTAGTCAATTCCTCCGGACCAACCTCCAGAATATCCTCCATTTCCTGGAGCTCCTCCAGCTCCATTTCCGTAGGAAGGTCCACCGCTTCCTGGAGCTCCTCCTTTATCATATCCACCAGCTCCGCCCCATGAAACTCCTCCTGGGGCAGGTCCAGCTCCTCCTGGGGCAGGTCCAGCTCCTCCTGGGGCGGGTCCAGCTCCTCCTGGGGCAGGTCCAGCTCCTCCCGGTGCGGGTCCAGCTCCTCCTGGGGCAGGTCCAGCTCCTCCCGGGGCAGGTCCAGCTCCTCCCGGGGCAGGTCCAGCTCCTCCTGGGGCAGGTCCAGCTCCTCCTGGAACGGGTCCAGCTCCTCCTGGGGCAGGTCCAGTTCCTCCTGGAACGGGTCCAGCTCCTCCTGGGGCCGGTCCTCCGGCACCATTGCCGTAGGAAGGTCCATCGCTTTCTGGAGCTCCTCCATTGTCATGGCCACCAGCTCCGCCCCATGGAGCTCCTTCAGGAGCAGGTCCTCCGTTTCCGTAGGACGGTCCACCGCTCCCTGGAGCTCCTCCTGGAGCATGACCTCCAGCTCCGCTACCGTAGGAAGATCCTGCCAGAAGAGCTTGAATCTGTGCACTGATGCTGGCCATGGCACTGGCTTGAAGGTCCACACCAATGCTTTTACTCATCTGAGCATTGAATTGAGCATTTGCTTGTGCGGAGGCTGCGATTTGAGCTAGTCCTTGGTAGGCTAGTTGACCAACAGCCTGGGCATCGGCAGTTGCGCTGGCGGCATAGATAACAGTTTGGGAAATGCAAGCATAAGCCTTTGTGATCACTTCCAGTTGCAGCTAAAAGAAAAATGTATATTCAAAGTACAACTCAACTTACAGAAGCAGCTGCCTGAGCGTGGGCAATCAACTGGCCCCATGCCTGCGCATCACCAGCAGACTTGGCTTGAAGGCATGCCTTCTGGATTTCAATCAGCTGTAGTTGGATCTGGTTAACAGAAGACAATGAAAAGTTGATTTGTCCAGTGAGTTCAGCGACAGTATGGGCGACGGCTGAAATAATATTGTAAATATGCCGTTTTGTAAAGTTACCTCCGAGAATAAAGTCGAGTTGTCCTCCAATGTTGGCCAAAAGAGAGCTGACAGTGGGCAACAGAGACGCGACAAGCCCAGCTAAGGCATCCACAACTCCTCCAACCACATTTCCAACACCTCCCAGAAGCCCTAAAGACAATTCAGTAACTACGAATTCAAGGTAAGTTACCTCCTAGAAGCCCTCCGTTTCCGTTCCCTCCAACTGTCCCAACCACGTCGCCAACAGTTCCAAGAAGTCCTTAAGGAAAGCCTATCTTCATTCATTTGAAAAGAATTACCTCCCAGAAGCCCTCCGCCTCCGTTGCCTTCTCCAATGATGCCTCCACCAGATCCACTGCCAACCCAGGATCCTCCTAGAAGACCTCCGCCTCCACTGATCCCACCTCCATATCCTGAAAAATGGTTTTGTAAATAAATCATATATTCGGTACTTACCAGCGCCTCCAGCGCCTCCAGATCCGCCATATGCGTAGTTTCTTTTTTTGAGAACGTTGGCGTTTGCGGCGATTGCCAAGCAAAGAATGAAGATTGCGTTTCGGTTCCTCATGACTGAGGAGGGTGATTTTTCTTCATGAACTGGGACTTTTATACCGTATTCTTATCAATTTCTGACCAAGGAAATCATACTTTTGTTTTGAATGGTCATGTACCAAAAACGAACACAAGCTAATGATAACGAGGAACAGAGAACAATTTTTTAAAGAACCAAACACTGCAAAGTAAAAAAAAATATGAACTCTTTTTCAAAAAGATACTTTTTAAAGGGCTCGTCAGAGGCCTTTTTAGAATGGCATGAGTGGTGTTCAGAAAAAAGTTTTTAACGGGCATGGCTCGATTTGCATATAACCCATTTCCAATAAGGAAGACCCCTGGCGGTCCCTTTAATAAATAAATTACTAAAATAAAAACATGTATTCCCCTATACTTAACTTTTCAGAGTGGTTATGTGTTGAAATCTTTAATACAATGTCGCTGTGACAAAATATTCTAAAAAATATTGTTTTTTTAATCAATAGATAGTAAGGCAATAACAAAACGCTTAAATTTTTCGTTATGGCGATACCTTCCCCTAAATTTTAGCGATGGCCTCCTTGTATTCCAAGTTGTTACTTTTATGACAATATGAACCAAAGTTTTAACAATTTCTTTTTCAGGTAGATTAGTTTTTTGATCCATTTAAGGTTGATTCATTTGATTTCATGTTTTTGGGATTTCAATTTTAAAAACAGAGCGATATGCATAACATCGAATCAAGAACCGCGTTTTACTGATAGGGGTTTGTCCGCTGTATGATTCTTCTGCAGTTCAACCAGCGATCTATGAGATTCGAAAGGCCAACATAAAATTATCTGCGTACACAGACCGACGACCAAAATGAATAAAAAAAACAGTTTTCTTACGGTAGTGTGTTTCTGTTACATGCAAGCAAATTGTCTAACAGTTAAGAAGGTTTTTAAAAAATGTGAGTATATTTTAGGGATTAGTCAAACAGATATGGCGAAACCTTTGCTTAAGAACATAGTCAGGTATTTTTTGTGCGGTTGCTTTTGTAGAATAACTCTAACGCTAAAAACGTACAACTTTTTCTGCTAAGATCCGAAGGGAATTGGACAGTGAAAAACCTTGAAATCACTATTGTATGTTTCCTGTATACAGATCATGTAATGACACATTGGTCACCTATTTTTTCTTGTCGTCGTCGTCACGACCTCATGTGAGACCGACATAATTTTGCTGTCACACATTTTTGTGATGGGGTGCAATGATGTATATTCTATAGGAATCAGCCCAATCGTAAGTTTTTGGGAAACATACCAATCACTCGCTTCACTGGCTTGAGTTATGTGTTCATTAAGTTTGTAGTAACTCCATTTTTCTAACACAAAACTCGTGCTACATGCGCTTCCTCCATCGCACTCATTTGAAATACGCATGATTATGAAGCGAGGTTCTGACAAACATACCGTTTTTGTATACAGTAGTTCCTTTTTCAAACAAATTTGTTCTCTGTTCCGAAAGTTGACTTTTTACGCATTATTATGACTTGTTTGTTCACTTTTGGTACTTGAACATTCAAAACAGAGTAATCTTTTTTTGTGGGTCAGAAACTGATAAGCTGGGTATAAAATGCTCAACTGATGGAGGAACAGCACCATCTTCAGTCATGAAGTTCCAAACCGCCTTCTTCCTTCTGTGCTTGGCGATTACTGCAAGTGCCAAAGTTGTCAACAAAAGAGACTACGCAGTTGGCGGATCTGGAGGAGCAGGTATTTGAAAAATCAGGCATTATTTTTTAATTTGACCATTTTTAGGCTGTGGACATGAATGTGAACTGGGAGGATCTGCCGGCGGAAGCACAATTGGAGGAGGTGAGATTCACGGTGCAATTGGAGGTGGGAGTGGAGCCGAAGGAGGCATCGCCGTAGGAGTACAAGGAGGCGGAGGACTTTTGGGAGGTGAAAAATTAACAATCAGTGTTCAACTCTTTGGATTTACTTAAGGACTTCTGGGAGGTGTTGGAAATGTGGTTGGAGGAGTTCTGGGTGCGTTGGCTCAACTTGTCGCATCTCTTCTGCACACTGTCAGCGCTCTCTTGACCAACATTGCCGGCCAAATTGACGCTATTCTAGGAAGTATGTTCAGAAAATTAAAGAAAAAAGTTTGATTTCAGTTGTTGCCCACACTGTTGTGGAACTGACCGGACAAATCGATTTTTCGGTCACTTCTGTTCTTCAGATCCAGGCTCAGTTGGTAGAAATCTACAAGGCTTGCGCTCAAGCAAAGGCGGCAAATGACATGCAGGTGTAAGCTCAGTTGATTGCCCAGGCTCAGGCCGCTGCTTCGGTATGTTAAAACTGAACTGTCAGTATACGTTTCTCTTTCAGCTCCAACTGGAAGTGATCACAAAGGCCCATGCTACCATCTCTGAATCCATTTCCTACGCTGCCAGTGCTTCTGTTGATGCTTCAATCCAAGCCTTCAGTCAGGCATGCACCGACGGATTTGCCAAAATCGGAGCTCTCGCTCAAGTCAACGCCCAGTTCAATGCCCAAATGAGTGAATCCATCAGCGTGGATCTCCAGGCAACTGCCATGCAGAGCATCTGCACTCAAATTCAAGCCGTGGTCGGTGCAGAGGCGATTGCCCAGGCTTCAGGAGCCATCGAAGTTGGAATGGGCCACTATTGAAAAACGACCAATGATGTACTATAATGGTGTGCATTCGCAAATAAACCTTGAATAATGCATTTTTGATTCTGTTTGCAAAGTAGGGAATTTTTTACTAAAATCTTCGAGTCAATTTTTTTGAAAAGAAAAAAAGACGCTGTCCCTTATCTTTATTTTTATACCTTCGGGCCGCTTTGCTTGGAAAGTAATTCCCGCGATCGATATGATCTTGTTGATATCTTGCCGCCTAACGATAATTGTAGCGTGCCCTGCACCTGCCAGGGGCGGAGCATGAATACGCCCCGGGAGAGATCAATCGTGACCATTCTTGTTATATCTGCTTGCGCCCGTTTCTATGAAAAAGTGTGTGTGTGTGTGTGTGTGTGTGTGTGTGTGTCTGTGTGTGTGTGTGTGTCTGTGTGTGTCTGTGTGTGTGTGTGTCTGTGTGTCTGTGTGTGTGTGTGTGTGCTCTCGTCGGCTTGTATAGTCACATTGCTTTTTCACAATCTTTTCTTTGCAATTACTTCCTTCCCCTCCAGTTACAAAATTTCAGTTACATACATTAACTTAACGACTAAACTATGAAATAAAACAAACTTCAACAAACCAATTACTCAAACACAACTACTGATAAAACTGGTGAGTATCTCTTCTCTGAAGTCATTTTTCATACTCTTTATCTAGATATACTCCCTACGTTATGCTGTATCTACCCTTTTTTTAATGGCATAAACGTTAACAATGCCAACGAATTACTACCCTGTGAGGTTGATTTTTCATATTTCAAAGAGAAAGGCTCCTGAGATAATCATTTGAGTGAAAAGAAGCCCACCAATAGCTCTATTTTTCGGGTTGCATTGCGTAAAACTGTGCTTCTGGACTTCACCACATGGGAAGTTTTGTTGTCAACAACTAATTGAATAAAGTTGTTATGAGTTTGTTTTCTTTAAACTTTAAGAAGGAGAAACATTTTCGGTTTTCACTTTTTACTCTTGAAGAACAGGTATCGATGTCTAGCACATGTGAACCAAAACATTTTATTTTTTGTCTGGTGATTATACAATAATCATTAAAGCAAAATACTTAAGCAACCGACAAGAAGATTGAAATCTAATCAGAGTTCTGGACAGCGTTGTCCAGAAAAAACATTCAATGTTTAAGATTTATTCACAAGTGTGCAATAATTGATCTGATTTTGATGTTGTTCAATAGTGTCCCATTCCTGCTTCGATGGCTCCAGAAGCCTGTTCAATTGCCTGTACGCCGACCACGGCTTGAATCTGAGTACAGATGGTCTGCATGGCAGTTACCTGGAGATCCACGCTGATGGATTCACTCATTTGGGCATTGAACTGGGCATTGACTTGGGCGAGAGCTCCAATTTGAGCCATTCCTTGGGTGGCAGCCTGGCCAAAGGCTTTGACTGAAGCATCAACAGAAGCACTGGCAGAGTAAGAAATGGATTCAGAGATGGATGCATGGGCTTTTGTGATGAGTTCCAATTGCAGCTATAAATACATGAGCGGAGAGCTGAATTCGAACTTACCGAAGCAGCGGCCTGAGCCTGGGCGGTCAGTTGGGCATACGCCTGCATGTCTCCCGCAGCTTTGGCCTGAGCGCAAGCCATATATATAGCAACCAATTGAGCCTGGATCTGGAGAACGGAAGAGATATTGAAGTTGATTCACACACTCACACACTCACACACTCACACACTCACACACTCACACACTCACACACTCACACACTCACACACTTACACACTCACACACTCACACACTCACACACTCACACACTCACACACTCACACACTCACACACTCACACACTCACACACTCACACACTCACACACTCACACACTCACACACTCACACACTCACACACTCACACACTCACACACTCACACACTCACACACTCACACACTCACACACTCACACACTCACACACTCACACACTCACACACTCACACACTCACACACTCACACACTCACACACTCACACACTCACACACTCACACACTCACACACACACATACACACACACACTCACACACTCACACACTCACACACTCACACACTCACACACTCACACACTCACACACTCACACACACACACATACACACACACACTCACACACTCACACACTCACACGCTCACACACTCACACACTCACACACTCACACACTCACACACTCACACACTCACACACTCACACACTCACACACTCACACACTTACACACTCACACACTCACACACTCACACACTCACACACTCACACACTCACACACTCACACACTCACACACTCACACACTCACACACTCACACACTCACACACTCACACACTCACACACTCACACACTCACACACTCACACACTCACACACTCACACACTCACACACTCACACACACACATACACACACACACTCACACACTCACACACTCACACACTCACACACTCACACACTCACACACTCACACACTCACACACACACACATACACACACATACACATACACACAGACCATAAGCGTAGTGTATAAGAGAGGATTATACATTCAGACCCAAACTTGAAACAACATTTTCAACTATATTTCAGACCTCATTGTTCTTTGTTTGAAAGTATCTGTGCTTGATAACTGATGCATCGTTATCACCTTTTTGGTACCCGGTCGTTCAAAACAAAATTTTTTTTTCTGGGTCAGAAACTGATTAGTTGGATGCTGAACCGGTGGAGGAACATCACCTTCTTCCGCCATGAAGTTCCAAACCGCCTTCCTTCTCTGCTTGGCAGTTCCTGCCAGTGCCAACGTCGCCAACAAAAGAAATTACGCAATTGGTGGAGCTGGCGGTGCAGGAGGAGCAGGTCACTGCAGACATAAACCATTTTTAACTTTGATTATAGGTTATGGAGGAATCGCAGGCGGAAATGGGGGATCCATTCATGCAGTTGGTGGAGCAGGAGGTGATGGTGGAGCAGGTCAGTACAACAACAATCCTTCCTTAAAAAGATATGTTTCAGCATATTCAAATGTAGCTGGAGGAGGATACTACGGAGATGAGATCAATGGAGGCGCCGGCTTTCCGGGAGGATCATGGGGCAGCAGTGGAACCGGAGGAAGCCTCATTGGAGGAGCCGCCCAAATAGGCGGAGGACTTTTGGGAGGTAATACTTATATTTAAAAAAGATTTACTTTTGAAAACGTGAAAAAGAATAACTCTTTTCAGGACTGGGAGGCACAGTTGGAGGTGGCTTGGGAGGATCCATTGGCGGTGCCGTCCATGGAGGAGGCGGTCTTCTAGGAGGAGTTTTGGGTAGCAATGTGAACGAAGGCGCCATCATCGGAGGCGGAGTTCATGGAGGCGGAGGACTTTTGGGAGGTATATAAGTTACAGCCACTAGTTTGAAATTTGACTGCAGGACTTCTGGGAACCGTTGGAAACGTGGTCGGAGGAGTTCTGGGTGCGTTGGGCGAACTTGTCTCATCTCTTCTTAACACTGTCAGCACTCTGCTGACCAACATTGCTGGACAAGTAGACGTTATTCTAGGAAGTAATTTTAGAAAATTAAAGAAACAAAGTTTAATTTCAGTTGTTGCTCATACTGTAGCCGAACTAACTGGACAAATCGACTTCACCGTTACTTCTGTTCTTCAGATCCAGGCTCAATTGGTAGAAATCTTCAAGGCATGCGCTCAAGCAAGGGCCGCTGGAGAAATGCAGGCATATGCTCAATTGACCACTCAGGCTGAGGCTGCAGCTTCGGTTAGTTAGAAGGCAACTGACACTTCAAATATCTCTTTCAGCTCCAACTGGAAGTGATCACAAAGGCCCATGCATCCATCTCTGAATCCATTTCCTACGCTGCCAGTGCTTCTGTTGATGCTTCAGTCCAAGCCTTCGGTCAGGCTGCCACCCACGGATTGGCTCAAATTGGAGCTCTAGCCCAAGTCAATGCCCAGTTCAATGCCCAAATGAGTGAATCCATCAGCGTGGATCTCCATGCAAGCGCCATGCAGAGCATCTGCACTCAGATTCAAGCCGTGGTTGGCGTACAGGCAATTGAACAGGCTTCAGGAGCCGTCGAAGCAGGAATGGGACACTATTGAAAATTGACACCGCGAAAGTACACTTTATAGATGTGTTGACAGTGAATAAAACTTGAATAATGCATGCATTTCTGTAACTAACTGAAAAATATGCATCGCTCTTTTAGTGATAACGACATGTTAATGATCGATTTTATTCCTGAGAAACAACATAAACCTAATAATGTCAACATTTTAAAGAAAATGGTCTAGTCGATTGTTAACACCAGTAGTAGGTAAATGAACATAAATGCCATAAAGGAGGCCGCGATGGCAAGCAAAGCTAGCCGTTTTCGTTCTCCAAGGGTAGCTTTCGTCACATGTCGTTGCATTGGAATCTGCAAAAGTTTTATATGAAAATGTGTGTGTGTGTGTGTGTGTGTGTGTGTGTGTGTGTGTGTGTGTGTGTGTATGTGTGTTGTGATGTGTGTATGTGTGGAATAAAAAAATTTAAGGGAACCTCAGAGGCACATGCTGACACCAGCTCCGAAGATGTGGATGGCTCTCTAGATATTCCTAGGGTTCTATTTGCAAATCGAGATAAAACACCACGTAGACCTTTTTCAGGCAGACTAGCTGTAACCAGACAATTTTTTTCGTTTTGTTTTGGCAAAAAACCTTTAGTTAAAATATTCAAAGGCGGACGTTCCGGTTGCTCCACGGGAACCATCAATGAATATCGTACCTAAACCTTAAATTCCTTTCATATGTTATATAAACTCACTCTTCTGGCGGGGAGAATGAGATCAACTGCGAGAAGAAAAGCGGAATGGAGAAAGCATCCACTGAGCCAAAGGTCGAGCATGTTTGCTCCTGGCTCCGCTCGGCCTGCGGAGAGCTGGAAACACAGTTTTTTGTATTTGTAACCGTTTGGCTAAATTACCAAAACTAGAAGGCAGACAAGAGCTGCAGTTGACACTAGTACTTGGACTTTTCTGCGTTTCCACTGGGCAAAGAAGACGAGGGAAAGAACGAGGATGGAAGGAAGGTAGACAGAGAGAATAGCCGATTGCCACTCATTGGCGAAGATGAGGTGGAAACTGGCCGATGGGAAACCAACTAAAACATTATTTTTATCATTTCATATTTATCATCTACTTTCTTCGTTGTTTTCTTCCTGTGCTTGTTTCTATCATGCATTTACTTACTCTAACACTTCACTTGTATGTAAACCAGGAGTTCCGGCCCGCCTACGGCGGTCCTACACTCCTGGGGCGTTTAGAATAAGCACATCAGTTAGGTTTGTAATGATCCAAGGAGTAACGGCCCGGTCCTCAGTCTTAGGTATACTCGTCGCCCAGCGAGCTTTCCTAGCCGGCAGCGGGAAACAAGCGGCTTTTTGTCTGCGTCTCCGCGACTTGCACACTATTTCGCGCGTTAGATGTGCAGGCCATCGAAACTTTAGGAAAGGTCCGTGGGCGAGGAGTATATGCGGCCTGCGGCCGCCAAAGTTCACGGCCTTCGGCCGTTCAGGTAGGCGGCCTGCGGCCGCTCAGGTAGGCGGCCTTCGGCCGTTCAGGTGGGCGGCCTGCGGCCGCCGAGGTTCACGGCCTTCGGCCGTTCTACTGAAGGTCTACTGAAGTTAACGCAACCTATTCTAATTTTGCCAATTTCTCCCTAGCCAGCCGTCGAAGGGCGCATGAGGTTTGGAAATGGACAGACCGACCGGTAGTCAAATAAGCTAGAAATGAAGAAATAGTACTTGAAAAGAGGAGAGTTTAGAGCAGCGGAGTTAGCGAATAACATACAAACACACACAATGACATCATTTCCCAAATGTATTAAGGAGGATTTACTCATTCTACCATTGTTTCTGCTGTTAACCCTTTCTTTAGCTATTTTCTCCGTCTCTGTACTGCTTTCTCATACTATAGTAATTTTCGTTTCTAATCTAGTTCGTGCCTTCCTTGTCTATTTTTTCGCTGCACAAGGGAAGGGGCCGGCTGTGAGTCAACCCTTGAGTGACTTATGTCCTACAAACTTTACTTTCAAAAGAACTAAGTACAAACTTAATCAGAGAAATTTGGCCATGGATGCGTGGCTTTTACACGGCATGCAAATGAGCCTTATTTTATTATATTTGAATGTTATACAGGAGGGTTCAAGTCAGTTTAGTATAGTTGATTCGCATAATTTCTGACGGTATCCGATCTAAAAACTAAAACGAAAAACCCTACTTATAGCTGTCGCCAAAATGAAATCAGCTTCTAATAGCGGAAATGTGCAAAGCATGCTCTGTCGTCTACTGATCAGACTACGAACTTCAATGTCAACAGAGGATCCCTAAAACATTCTAATTTCAATGGCATGATTTCAATTTGGCGACAGCTATACTGCCCCATCTGAGATCTATGCAGTGCAAGTAAGTTGTTGCGGCATTAAAGCATGAAACACACAATTTGGAAGATAAATAAATCCAGAAGAGACAGAAAAACGAAACTTTTCACTTCATTTCCGGTTCGATGCGGTCCGAAATGCTATAATGCGAAAGTCTCGCAACCACCACATTTTCATTGCTATCTCAGCCAATTAGAACGAAATGAAATTAACTTGCTTTGTAAACGACGGTAATGCAAGACGTATTGGCTATCTACAGTTTTGTAGACGGAGACCCGTTAATGGCGACGTTTTGCGAGATACCTCAAAGGCTGTGAAGTTGCGAGCCCATAGCCAACTATAGAGTTTTTTAATCAGTGATTTTTTCACCCCATAGTTGTAACAGCCTACTGACTGTCCCTTTAATTCTCAAAAAATGTTATGTTCCGTTTTCTGCTTACCAAGTTCCACGCCAATTTGATCCTTCTGAGTCTCCGGTCGCAAGTCTCTCAGATTAGTCACAGTCAGCATTTCGCCTAAATGAATGCTTTGTTGGTTCCAACTCGAACTCACTTCCAATACTCTCAATGACAAAAGCGCACTGGTAGGTTTGAAATGGATGCTTCCATACATCACTGTTACAAGCAACAGTGTCTTTAACCCTAAAAAACCTTAGTTAAACTTGAAAACTGGCCACTTCTACCTGTGATACCAGTTGAGGATCCCCGTGGCTGGGGATAAAAAGAGAGATTGGCTCTGTGATTGGGGAAAAGTCCTCGCTCTTGGCGACCAGGCTTCGAATTCCGAAGGAAGTTCTACTTTGTCTGTGAGCTCTCTCAGAATGAGACGATCATCCGTCCATGAAAACATGACGACTGTGTCGACAAACACAGAACGCTAAGCGAAGGAATTAAAAAGAAAAATGGATAACTCACCGATCGCAACGAGCTCGATAAGAGACTGATCTCCGTGGATATACTGAAAAAGGAGCCGTTTCGGCCGGAGACGATGTTTTCCGGTCCGGACGGACGGACCGAAGGAAAGTAGTACTTGAACTTGCGGGAGAGTTCATTTCTTTCGTTCAGGCTCAATCTGAAAAGGCCGTTGGTTTTTTACTTGTTCGATAATAAATCATTGTCAGTTCTTTAGACAATGAAATGATTTTAATAATTAGTTTTCAAAAGTCAATTATCGTTTTAAGACGTATCTGTAAGATTCGCCTTAAGAAGAAGAAAATCTTGACCCATCAAAAAATGCAAAAATCCAACTTCAAGTCGATTGTCGTTATGATGGTCGCGAAATTTTTTAAACTGTTCTTTTTTCAAAATGTGCGCAAAAATACGTAGAATTCAGTCAGTGCTAAGGTCGAAAAATGCGAAAAAAAAATTTAACGCTAAATTTCACTTTGTCAAGATTTTAGGACTCCTGTGTGCAAGCGCTCGATATTTACGTTTTTAAATTAAATGTGATAGACTTGACCTATTATCGACAAAAGCTTTCAAACAAACACTATTTTCCGTCACACAGCAGGCACATTAAAGGGCGGAAAGCGTTTGACGGCGTCCCGAAACGAACAATTTGATTTAACATTTCAAAATTAAAATGCTTTTTAAATCGTTTAAACATCGAATTTGTTGTTTCGTTGTTTGAATATTTACAAAACAATTCATTTAACTTAATTATATAAAGAAACCGGCCGGAAAATGTCGAATTCGCGACTGACAGCTGGCTTAAAAACACAAACTGGCCGCTACAAACCTGGACGTTCTAGCCGTTTTTAACAGCAATTTTTTTTTGTCATCTTTCAGCTCTATAATGCCTTCTTTGGCCTGAGTTTTTTTCTCGAAAATTCATCCACCGGAAAATAACGAAAAACACAAAAAACCGTGTTTCTTTGGCTGTAAACATTTTTGGGTCGGCAAAAAATTCACGCCGAAGGACATAAATGTTTTTGATGAACTTATGAAAAGAAATCGTTGAAAAAGACCCCAGAATTTTCACATTTGCTGCGGCCGTATTTCGGAAAAGCGCCGTTTCATTGAAGCTGGGTCCCGCCGCGAAACCCCTGAGGTTCAAACCGGCGAAAGAAAAAGGTCTTTCAAAATTCATTTCAACATGTAATTTTTCCTTTTTCAGCTTTAAACGAGAGAATGTGGTCCAATACGCCAAATTATGTATATTTTCAATAGTAATAATCGCTAGATAAGCTTAATCAGGTGCAGCTGTCTTACCGTACTGAATCACTAAACAACGGGCGGCCTGCTAAACGTCGAGCTGAAATTGGTGAACACGTTTTCTCAGCCAATACGGCATCAATTTTGACGTTCTAACCATAAAATAGTAGCACATTTGTGCTTCTTTTTGGCTGAGTTTTGGCACCAATAGTTGTACAGTTGGTTCATGAGAAAAACAGGCAAAACCGTGCCTCTTGGGTTTTAAGCCTTGTGTTACCGTGAACAAACTCAGCCAAAGAGATTCGTGGGTGCTCTATCGATCTATCAACTCAGAACATGCAGAAATCCAGTCGTTTTCTCAGGTTTGTGTCCGCCAGTTTCTATTGCATTCGAATTGGCATTAGAGCACGCTTACTGCGGTGCCGTCGCCGCAAGGCTGGCGGCGGGGTGTGGTCATTTTTACCAATTTTGAAAAATTACGGTACCCTACCGTAACCCGGGTCTGAAAATCGATATTCATCTAATAATTTCAAAATTGCCTTGAGGGCCCTAGGAAGCTATAACCATTTTAGGTCAATTGTCAATTTTTTCATAGATCGTTCTAGGTGAATCATATGTTATCGCGGCTGGAACTAATATAAAATAGGGTGTGGTGAGTACTTTGTGACCTAACATGGCATATTAAATGCTTGCGTCATAATGAAATGTTTTGAAGAAAACTCACCCGACGACATGGGAAAACAAGGCAAATTGAAGGACGAAGAGTAATCTTTTCATATCGAAACATTTCTAGAAGACTACGTCAGATATGCATCTGAAAAGAAAAATTGTAGCAAAGGCAAAGAAAATAGAAGGTAAAAAATAAGGTGGGTTATTGGGATGTACAGAAAAATGCATATGCTAAAAAGTTGGGCATGGCCTGATAGGGACGAAATTTGAATTTCTGAAACTTCTGGGCTTAACAGCGCATTTTTGGTTCAGGATTTCGGAAGAAGAAAATTTGTTGTTTTGCATTTTTACTTTTATTTTCACTTCCTTAACATTTAAATTCTAAAAACGCCTCAACTATTAGTATCAAAATGACGATTTCAGTTGGTTTGGTAAATCTAGAAAAATTTTGGTAATTGGGGAAATATAAACGAAAAAACGGAAAATACAACTCATAAACCGAAAAGGGTATTTTATATTAAAAGCAAGTGGGGTCATAATATAAAATGATTCATAGGATTCACATGGTGATTTTCAAGGTTAAATTTCGACTTCAAGAAATTTCGAAGGTGAGTTCTATGCGATCGGTTCTCCTATTCATCTTCGCGGGCTTTCAGAAAGAAACGAAGAAAAAGTGGAGTGACCGCGCTACTTGAAAAGGAAAGAAACTCTCCTAACTATGGCAAACATGGATAAACATGGGTAAACATTCAGTATTGTTGTGGGTTTGTTGTGGATGAGAGCGAGAAGTGAACACGCGAGAGTATCGAATATCCCGACAACAGACTGGTCCTCTCATGCCAACACAAGAGCGCATAAACCAGGAGTTTCAAGGGCGGACGACTCTGATTCTCACTTTTTATGTTTCGGGTGTATGTGTATGTGTATGTGTATGTGTATGTGTATGTGTATGTGTATGTGTATGTGTATGTGTATGTGTATGTGTATGTGTATGTGTATGTGTATGTGTATGTGTATGTGTATGTGTATGTGTATGTGTATGTGTATGTGTATGTGTATGTGTATGTGTATGTGTATGTGTATGTGTATGTGTATGTGTATGTGTATGTGTATGTGTATGTGTATGTGTATGTGTATGTGTATGTGTATGTGTATGTGTATGTGTATGTGTATGTGTATGTGTATGTGTATGTGTATGTGTATGTGTATGTGTATGTGTATGTGTATGTGTATGTGTATGTGTATGTGTATGTGTATGTGTATGTGTATGTGTATGTGTATGTGTATGTGTATGTGTATGTGTATGTGTATGTGTATGTGTATGTGTATGTGTATGTGTATGTGTATGTGTATGTGTATGTGTATGTGTATGTGTATGTGTATGTGTATGTGTATGTGTATGTGTATGTGTATGTGTATGTGTATGTGTATGTGTATGTGTATGTGTATGTGTCTGTGTCTGCGTGTGTATGTGTCCCGACTTCAGGAAATCCGGGGAGGAAAGTGAACGGGCGTTCTCTCTAATTTCAAAGTGAAAGGGAGTGTATAATTTGTAGGAAGAGGGGTCTATAATTGAGTGAAACACCAGGTACACGTTGTGATTACTCATCGATTGGCCAGTCGTCCTGGAGAGTGAATCAGCACTAATGCGTAAATGGGGTTCCACGCCACGCCTATTTCCGAGGATTCACAAGCAAAAAAGTTCTGGATTGCGCCCGAAACGAAAGGTCAAGGACGCCCATTTGGCAGTCTGGTAGAGTCACCGTTTATCAAAACGGTTTTTATCAAGAATTTACCACTGTCGCCAAAAAAAAAGCAAGTACCACTTAATTGGGAATTTCCCGGGCATCAGAAACAGACATCATTCGATAAATTTATATGTATACTAAAGCTCATACTAAAGCTTGAATGTTCCTCCATGCGTTGAAAATTGAAAGTCTCTGTAAATCGTGGAGGCAGTATTTAAAACAAAAAAATTCGTCAGGAAAATATATTACCTTTGGTACAGTCACAAAAGGCTACGATGTCTAACTCGAAACTTCCATAAAATATGTCAATAGTTAGAAAATAGTTAGTCTAAAATGTTTAGGTTTATTTCCAAAATAAATTAAATAGTAACTGTCAAAATTGGCCCCACCTACCCATGTCGTGATTTTCCTGAGAAACTCTATGATCGTCTGTTTTGCAGCATTCAGGATTCCATCTACATGAAAAGACTTACGAAGAAAAAGCAAACGATTTGTTTGAAACCAGTCGGGTTCGCGCGCCTACGGCGCGCACCCTCCTGGCTTGCGGCCTTCGGTCGCTCAATTAGGCAGCCTGCGGCCGCAACATTCGTACATGCGTGGCCTACGGCCACTCATTACTCGGCCTTCGGCCGTGAAAGTCACGTAAAGTACGTTTAACTCGGCCTACAGCCGACCTTCCCCTCCCCCTCGGGGGAAATGATCGCATGTACCTACGCTGATAGACAACACACACACACCATAGCGTTTTGTTATATAAGAGGAATGTAGAAAGGACCTTCAATAAAAAGTCGTGAAATAAACAAAATGAGATCTCTCTATTTTTCTTAATATTTCCAGATATTCAATAAACAGCAAAAAGAACCTGAGTTTTTATCATCCCGTCCCGCAACGAAGGACGTAGCTCATGTATGGCTCAAACTACTGGACGTGATAGAATGTTCATTATTAGGAGCGCGCAGATATATTCGACGAAAGTTGCTTCTGAAAACAGTGTTTTTTAATCGGAATACAGAAAAAGGACTACAAAAAATGGCATGAAATTAACAATTGTTTAAATTAACAGTAGACAAAAATCGTGACAGGAGATCGTGATCGACAAAAACTGTTAAAAGGCAGTCCCTATTTCCAAAAGCCTTCTGATGGTCTTTTTAAGGTAATTTCAGTCAAAAACTATTCATTGGCTTTATGCCAGTTATGTTGTTAAATTGTTCTTCTGACCATGCAGTCGATGAAGCACGGTATTAAATTTTATTTACATTCGCGCGAATGATAGTTCGTGTTGGAAATTGAAATTGTAGTCAAAACAGGGAGTGGCAGTCCAATGATGAAAAGTGGTGTTTTGTGAACATAGGGAGTTGTTGTGAAAGTTGCTTGTGGAGACAGAGACTGAGACGCTATAAACAAAAAATGGCATCGGGAGGAGGAAGAATGGGCTCAAGTGGGCCCGGTTTGGCTTCTTCGCCGACCTGCCTTTTTTGTCACAGAAGTTCAAGGGAAAGGGCTAATGGTTAGGGCAATTAGAATGACTAACTCGCTAGGAGATGGTGAGTCAATAAACAAAAATGTTTTTTTTTTTTTAATTTTAACAATAATACTTATTTAATGTGGAGGTTTTGCCTATTTCAAATGATTTTTATATAAAAAAATGCTGTTAACAAGAAAAACTGCCAAAAAATATTTCCATGGCAAGATATACTCCTCGTCAAATCTACTTCAGCCGATTTGGCTGCGTACACGGGCTGAGTATCATATATTGCACGCATTACTCTATGTTCCACATCGAAACATTGGCGTGTTGTGACGAAGTAGTTTTGGCATCAACTATGCGAAAATTTCAAAAGACGACGCGTGCTTGCAAATCGCGGTTTTGTAAACAGCGGGTGCGCAGCATGTGTTTAAAGGGTTACTGCGGCAAAGTGGGTAGCATTGGTAGCCTTCGGCCGCCTCAGGTGTGAGTAAAACGACCTTTGGCCGCATCAAGGCCGCTTTGCAGTCTTAAGTAGCTTTCGTTAGTGCTTGATTGCTCTCTTTTATATATGGAAATGGCTTACTGTTCCTAATACAAGAAAAAGATAGTCACCATTTTTTATAGATATAACAGTTTCATGTGTCTGAAGAGATAGATAAGATTGAGAAGGCGTCTCACGTGTTTTTCGGCTTAGGGCGGGTTGATATATTTTTTAAACACAACGGGGTACTGTACCCAAAAATTTGTATGTGCGAAAAAGCTAAAAATCTGTTTCTTTAGCGTAATTTTCCGGTGAGTTTCCAGGTAAACCATAATTCGGTGGATTTAACGAATCTTAAAGGAATCGTTATAGCTGTCGCCAAACCGAAATCATATGCTAATTGATGAAATGTGCTAAGCATGCTCTTTCGTCTACTGATTAGACTATGAACTTCAATGTCAACAGAGCATCGCTGAAACATTCTAATTTTATTGGCATGATTCCAATTTGGCGACATCTATAGGTGCCTTTACATGCTAATGAGGACTTGGTAAAAAAAAATTGCGAATAAACGTTGGCTGGAGCGGTGTTTGAGAAAAGTATTTCGATCGAGATGGCTTGACTTGCACACTGTCAATTTTCCATCCGAAAAACTCCCTGACGGTCCCTTGAAAAGGAAAGGTAACAAAAAATGTTGATGACTAATGAGACAGAGTGGGTATTTATCGCTAAAAGGGAAAGATAGAGGGGAAAGTGTGGTACAAAGCACAATAAAACGGCTGATGGAAGACATGCATCTGAATCTTGGATCTGGTTCAGCCGACGCAATTGGTGCTGTCCGGATGCGCCTTTTGTCAAGTGCGGTCATGCGACGTTTCATTGAAAATAGCCCCCGTAAATTCGAAACAAATTCGCACTGAGGCGTGTGCGGGTGCGCGGCAAATCCGAACCTTGGCGTGGAACTGGAATGGCGCCAGTAATAACAACTCTCACTCTGCCTTTTACCGTAGCGATGGGCGAAGTAATGGAAGGCAGCCACCTGGGAATCGGGAATCGACGCAGGAAGAATTATTGGGTTGAATTGGCCGATTGCAGACTTTGAAAAGTACAATACCTGTAGAAAAAGCACATTTCTTATAGTCTGTTTCCTATCTATGGGTCACATAACAACAGCTAAATTTTGGAACACAGTAGGGACCAAACGAAAAGAAGACGACGGGCCCGATCCCGCGACCGCCCAGGCCCCAATCGAGCGCGTAACCCTTGAACCACCGAGGCATCGCCGGGTGACGAGCACGCCGCGTTCATAACCCTTCAATCCTGTCGTGATTGGCAGCCATGCATCGAAATCGAAGTTTCTTCTCACAAATCAGCAATTTCCCTATTTTCGTAAAACATCACCTTGCCCAAATATATTCCAACGCGTGCTGAGGCCTATATCTGCCAATCACGCACTTTTTTCTACAGACCGACGCAAAACAAACCGTGGTTTCAATATTCACACAATATACACAGTGTTTTATTAACAAATTTGATACAAACAACATGCATAAACATCAATAATATCAAGTACAGCAAACATATACGTAAGGGGCACAACTAAACCGTGAAGTGGTGTGGGGAGAGGTTAAATACGGCATAAATATCATTTTATCAGTAAAAATCATATTTCTTTCGACCAAAGAATCATTTTTAAAAGCGAGGACTAGTCCAACAGTATCGTAATTGTGTTTCAAAAGAACGACAGCCCCTGGTGCCGGCAGTCGGTCAAATTTTCTTGATTGAACCGTTCCCCAAGGAGGAAACCGGTGGAATTTGATGTATTTTCAAATAATGAAAATATTTTAACTATTTAAAAAACAAAACAACTGCTTTTTTCACATTTTAGATGTAGGTTTGCGAAATCGTGGAAATAAAACAAAATTTTGGAAAATGAAGAAATGGCGGTCTGTCCTTCACCAGCTGGTTGGCACCACCAAACATGCGTATTTTCGTGGATAAAAAGACAAATACGGAGCATTTAACTTTAAAAGACTATCAAAATTTTAAGAAAAACCTGCGATTTAAAATATGACACAGCACAGCTGAATGCACGTCTTCTTGATTGAAATGCAGCGTCAGAGGTCGATTTCCTGTGCGGTGTTCGCCTGAGAGGGTCTGAAAAAGACTTATTTGAAAACAAAACAAGTAAAAAAAACAATATTAAAATAGTACAAGGCAAAAGAACAAATAAAATCAAGTAAATTACTTAAAACGGCTTAAAATACGCTTTTGTACGCCCTAGCGGCCGAAAAAAACATGAAAACAGCCGTGTTTTTGCAAAATAAAGATTTTGATTAGCAAATATTATAAAATAAAACATACAGTGAAGTAAAACACAATAAAAAATCACCAAACAATTAAAAAAAGATTCAAAACGAAATTTGAACTAGTCCGGGTGGCAATAAATAATCCTGGCTAATTGCCACGGCGCTGGCACCAAGCTATCGCGGCGGGACCAGGTCGGCCCGGTCCTTGAATTTCCTGTGCCGTTTCCAGGAAACAAACCATAATGTTCTAGCGACGCCAAAAACCGTCTATAGAAAAAGATGCTTTTCTGTGCGACTCCCCCAATTGCACAATTTTCCGCCTGTACATCGAGAAATGTCTGAAGTCAGACCATTTTGGCGGGATGCCAGTTTTGCGACAACTATACATCCTAGTGATTTATATAAACTATAAACTACATATGATAAGCCTAGCTGACATCTTTCTCAAGACAACTTGATGTGGGCGTCCGACAATGTTTGATGACCTCTCGACACACTGTGTCGCCACTTTTCGCGTCGTCTCCGATAATGCGTGTCTTGTAGTCTGACCACTCATTTAATCGATCAGTCGAATCAACAAAACTCAACAATTCTTTTCAAACAGATACTTCATTTGATCTGAAGGCATAAACACAATTCTCATTTTAAAAAATGAAAACCATTTATTCAGTTTTAGCTGTCTCACTTTGTCTTTCATACAAACATATCGGCAGGATCCTATGATGCAACTCTCAGTTCACCAAGGACAACTATTGATTTTAAACTGAAAAAAAATTTTTAAGCATGTGAAAATGGTCGCATTTTTGTATTACGTTTTATGTGCCTCACTCCCGATGGTATTTTTCTCAATACTTTTAAACCCGCTCTATCTCTCTATCTCTGTACCTCTCTCTCTCTTTCTCTATCATTCAATTTCTTTATCTATCTTTATCTCTGCCCAACTCCAACTATTTCTGATTAACTCGATCTCATCCCCGTATTTCATTATCGTTCTCTCTTTTTCGTCCTCGAATCCTCCTCATTCTTTTTTCATGTTTTTTTGCTATGATTTTTGTATAGGGAGCGGCTTCAGTTAATCGAACATGTTCCATGACCAATTTAGGAAGTTATAACAGTTTTTGAGTGGATAACAAGTTCTACATGTATCGTCTGCGCAATAATCATCACTATTTAATGCTTACTGACTATCAGTAAGCATTAAACTGCTTCTTGTTTCCCCAATCCCGAAGCGTTTAACAGCTGTTTTTCAAAAGTAGTTTCAGACCGACGTTTTGCTAGCTGTTTCAGACATACGTTGGTTCTCTGGTATCTTGTCGCACAGTTTTAATGTTCTGTCTATAAATGCAATCTGTGCATTTCCAAAGAGAATATATTTGGTCGGGTGTGAAAGCGAGGGGAGGGTACTAAAGTGCGGCCGGGAACAGTTTTGACTCGAAGCAATGGAGTAGCCGGCTGCTCTTTGGTACCCGAAGCCCAGGGTTCCCTTACTAATCTACGATAGGCCACAGAGGGGTCGTGAAGCGGAAGAAGGCCGCTTCACCTAGAACGCGAAGCGATTCTAAGGTGGCCTACGGGCCGGGCCGGCCCGCTCTCCAAAAATTCACGACCCGACCCCGCCCGAGGTACAAAAATTCCAAAACTTGAAAAAAAAAAACGAATTATGTGCAGGAATTACGTTTCTATTGTTCCTAATAAATAAAAGAACTATGGCAAAAAAGTTTTGGGGCGGAGGATCGAACAGGGGCAATTTCGGATTACCAGGTCCAACATCTTACCCACTCGGTCATGAAAAACATACAAAATTTATATAGGGTAGTTCGAATCCTCCTTCACCCAGTATGTTTTGCACAATTAGAACTATGTTTTGCAACAAACAGAACTTAACAATAATGACTTTGAAAAGAGTTACATTTAAAAATAGATTTTCAACAAAAAAAGTGGGGCCGGCCCGGGCCGGCTTGTTTCTCAGATTTTCGATCAAAAGTGCTTATGAAAGCACTTTTTATCGAAAACAAGCCATTTTTAACAACAAAAAAAGAAGTGGCGGCCACTATTTCCATAGCTACAGAAACATTATGATCCAAGAAAAGGATCAGCTGTACTGCTACTAACTTATGACAATTCGGTGAATTTCTGGAAAAAAACTGTTTTCCTTTGAAGGGACCGTCAGGGGCCTTTCGAATTGAAAATGGATGTTAAGCAAATCAAGTCATTTCAGTTGAAATCCTTTTCTCGAACACCGCTCCAGCCAATGGTTGTGCGCAAAATGCTCGCCTCATTAGCTTACGATTCAGAAAAGACAGTTGACGAGCCCTTTAAAGAAAATTTGTCATGTTTCTCAATGCGACCTGCCAATTCAAGTCTCGATTACCTCTTCGAAAGTGTTCCCTATCCCATTTCCAACCCCCTCGTTCTCGGCCGTTCTCCGCCTAATGCGATAATAGCCCAGTCTGTCACCCTCTTACAGCCCATCTGCGTCTCGTTTCCCTCGAAAAACGAACCTCCACTTGGACTTCCGCCCTCCAAAACTGCTCAATTGGCTTCCCGTGGCGAGCCGCTCCGAAAAGCCGCTCGTTGCGTCGAATCCGGCATAGAAATGTGGTCTCGAGCGACAGTTGCCCTCCCCCGCGAGCAACACCAGCCGTGTTTTCAGACTGAAAGCCCCCGCATTTCATTCCACAGACACCCGACTGACACACCTTCTTTCATTCAAAAAATCTCTAAAGACGAGTAATTTCGCTATTCAACGTCATTGAATTCTCTGCGTTCCACCCCCTTCGACCAAACAACTGTTCCTTCCGGGGGTTGCCTCTATTAAAGCTGTGGTTGAGTGCTTTATGGACACTTATCAGAGACACCCTTTCTCTTTTTATATTTCTAGAAGAGCTCTTATCAATCGGATTCTTCTCGCGTTTTCTTGATTTAGAATCAACTGCGGCTTTCTCTGTTTCTTCCCTGAGTCTGATCCTTTTTTCTAAACCGTTCTCTTTAAAAACGTACTAACTTTGAGTGATAAATTGACAAGAGTCAGGCCGTTTCATAGTTCAAGAGATAATCCAATAATTCCCGCAGTATTTGCATAACTTGTTGCGACATTGTTTGAGTTTCGTTCGCAGTGATTCATCCTTGCTGAAGTCATTTTACAAAATATGTTCTGAAATTATTACGAGATTTATGCCGAAAATTTTCTTTTTCTCCCACCGTCTCTATACTTATTCTCTAAATCCAGAGTTCTCACTCAATCCGCAGGAGACATCTCTCTCTCTCTTTCCTAATCTCTCCTTTTATGTCTGCTTCTCTCTCTATTTTTCTCTCCTTTTCAGCCTCTATATGTTTTCTAGATTTCCAGAGATTCACCCGTACATCCCCCACTCCTCACATTTCCCTTTTTTATCAGCTCCTCTCTCGAGCGAGACAAAACGTTAAAAAGGATGAAATACCTCAATCCATTTTTCTAAGGACAGACTGTCAAGTACGAATGAGAAAACAAGAACGCAATTGATATGTTTCTTTCTGTCTTGTGTTCAAAATTTGAATTTCGTTGCAATTTTGCATTAAATAAATTACATAAAGTAAAGCAAAAATCCAAGTTCTGTGCCTTAGGGGCACAAAACTTGTGTCACCAAAATTTGAGCTTTTCAGAATTCAAACTAATACTTTGCCCAAATCGGCCCTTTCGAAGACGGATTGAAAAATGTATATATTATGCCAAAACATATCTTTATTTCATATATTAGGCTCCTCAAAGTTTTGCGGAATTTTCGAAATCAAATCTCTACATTTCCTATGGTAAAAACGGTCTCTCGCTTCACGGTGCGCTGCGTACTGTGTGCGCACAATGCTCACCAAGTCTTCATTAGCATACCGTCTAGAAAAGCCCCTGACGAGCAGGTTAAGAACATAAATCCACTAAGAAGTCATCGTAGATTGGAAACATAAATATTTCTCGCCAGGATAAGTGCTATAAGACGAATAGATGCGCAAATGTTGAAACTTGTAGAATTCAATGTAGTGCAATTTAAAAGATTTTCAGGCAAGGTGTAATATATCTTGGAAATTATCACAAACAGCACCAGTGACACTTTTTAACTTCAAACTTTATGCACTGAGGTTGTGTATGTTTTTGTTGTTTATGGAAATTGCGCCTCTTTAAAGCTTATGACTGGAAAACTGGTCGTAGTTTCCTATTCCTTTTCTTTTAAAGCAACTTTCTCCAACTTTTAGAAAAATTTGTCTTTTAGTGGGTTTATGTTTAGTCACCTTTAATTTTCACTGTACTGAGACCCCTGAGTTCATTTCACTTCTCTCCACATATTGTCCGCTCTCATAAATTTCCTCAATTCCCTCGAAATTGTCGCCAACATCTGGAACATTCGAGTGTTTTTCTGTGCAAACGCTGTTCCTGCGGGAGGAAAACAAAAGAGTTTCGCAAGCTGAGCACTCTCAGTTCAACACGTTCGCGCACACACGGGTCATCCACCCACGCAAGGCACTTTTTACTGAAACAAAGGCTTCTATTACAATCTTCTGAAGACTTTGACTCACACAACATCTGTTCCTTGTGTAACTGACATCATTCGCTCTCTGATCATACTGGACCTTGAACAGATGTGATCGAATCAGTCGCCTTCCCGTATCATTTCGCTCCTGTCTCCCTTACTTTTCAACTTGCCAGAGAGAGAGAGAGAGAGAGAGAGAGAGAGAGAGAGAGATAGAGACAGAGACAGAGACAGAGACAGAGACAGAGACAGAGAGAGAGAGAGAGAGAGAGAGAGAGACGGAGACAGAGACAGATACAGAGACGGAGACAGAGACAGAGACAGAGATAGAGACAGAGACAGAGACAGAGACAGAGACAGAGACAGAGACAGAGACAGAGACAGAGACAGAGACAGAGACAGAGACAGAGACAGAGAGAGACGGAGACAGAGACAGAGACGGAGACGGAGACAGAGACAGAGACAGAGAGAGAGAGAGAGAGAGAGAGAGAGAGAGAGAGAGACGGAGACTGAGACAGAGACAGAGACAGAGACAGAGACAGAGACAGAGACAGAGACAGAGACAGAGACAGAGACAGAGACAGAGACAGAGAGACGGAGACAGAGACAGAGACAGAGACAGAGACAGAGTTACTCTTACTAGTTCATTCAGCTCAGCCTCGTTAAATGTAAATGGCACATCCTCTTTCGAATATTCTAATTTATGTCCCTGCACTTTGACAATTGTACGCGACTTAAGGCTTCATTCGAAGATTTCAGAAATGTCGACCTACAGCCACAACTCCTCCTACAACAGGACTTATGAGAAGAAAGTCATCGAGGAGGCTCCCCGCGTTCGCATTACCTCTACCTCCCACCCTTTGGCAGCTGCTCACGTAATTCCAGTGAGTTACCGTTTCATTGTAGCAAACTTACTATTTTCCCCACTATCTTCACATTGCGATTTAATGTTTATCAACCAGGTGATGCTATTTATTACGTGCGCCTGCTCAGGACGTAGAGCGTCGGTTGTGTTTGTCTTTTACAAAAGCAGAAAGACAGACGGAAACTAACCAAATTAGCTGCAAATTATCGAAAATGTCGACATATATTGCACAGCCTAAATGTTCAGTAATTGAGCCCATTTTTCTTTCTCCGCGGACCTAGACTGCCATTTCCATCATGCACAAGCGAGAGAATATTCAAGTGGTAGGTTTAGTACATTGAAAACTGGCTGAAACCATAATATCTTAAACGAAAAGCGCATTTACATAACCAAAAGAGTACATACCCATTTGTAGGCTTCATTCGGCTCCTTTCCCTCGGTTTTCGGCCGAAGCACTGCCTCCAGCATCCGCACGACTGACGACTCCTTCCAGGCTTCCATCGATGTTCACGACTACGCTCCTGAGGATTTGAAGGTGACTCGGTAGCGGTGAAATTCTCACATTTGATTGGTTATAGGTCTCCGTTGTTGGACAGCAAATCATCATTGAAGGAAGCCACCCCGAGAAGACGGATGATCTGGGACTCATCTCCCGTACTTTTGTCAGGTATGAAAATATAGAAATAAATATACAAAGAGAAAGAGAGAGTGTGTGAGTGAGTGAGTGATTGAGTGAGTGAGTGAGTGATTGAGTGTGTGAGTGAGTGAGTGAGTGATTGAGTGTGTGAGTGAGTGAGTGAGTGATTGAGTGTGTGAGTGAGTGAGTGAGTGAGTGAGTGAGATATTAGTAGAGAAAGCATAAATCGCTCTTTTCCAGAAAGTTCTCTCTTCCTCCAGCCGTCCAGCCTGAATCTGTCACTTCCAACCTGACTTCAGACGGCATCCTCACCATCATCGCCCTCCCTCCCAAGCCGAAAGAGGCCTCCCCTGCCCGTTCGATCCCTGTGAAGGTTGTGGCCTCTCCTCAGCCTTCTCCTGCCAACGGACAGTCGCACTAAAGAAATAAAAGAAAGGAGATGATGGATTCTAGACCGCTAGAAGCTCCTTCGCTTACGCCATTTCGCTTTATGATTTAAGAAAACTAATTATGTGTTTGTGTCATATGGAATAAATGCTGTGGAGATGTTTGTTTAACCTTAGAAACCATGAAAAGTGAAGTTTGGGTCCTACCGCGAAAAGTTTTTGAAACCCCTCATACTGTTCGAACCAGCTGGCGGCAGCTTCTTGCCACCCGTCTGCCACTCCCTTTGACCTACTTCCAGCCTACAAAAGCCCTCCCTCCCCTCTTTCCTCAGTTCTCTCTCAAAATGTCTCCCATCCTCCTCTCCCTCCTCCTCCTGGCTGTAGTCTCAGCTTTCGACTACTCTCCCAAGTATTCCTCCTACGAGTCCCTCAATCACTACGGAGGGCCCGTGGGACCCCACTTCGGAGCTGTTCCTTTCGGTTACGGTCATCCCAAAGGATACGGTAGTTATGGCCACGGAGAGCTGAAGGGATACGGAAGCCCCTACTACGGATACCCTGGATTCGACCGCACGAGGGGAGATTGGCAGGGATTCCCGGGAAAGGAGGGAGATTTCCACAAGGGATACGGATATGAGGGACCTAGCTATTGAGTGTTTCATGAATAAAGTAGTTTAATACAATTTTAGAGCAAGTTTCCCCCATTTGGCCAACAGATGCTGAGCATATTCATTAAATTAAAATCTCGATAAAACGAGAGTAATATAATCATGCAAAGGAGATCGTGCATTGTGAGATGGGTTCTGCTGATTCTTCAGGGGATCACTTGGATGTCGTCGTCATCATCGCCATCGGGAAGGGGGACCACGTCCTTCTTGGTCTCCGCGTCATTCAGGGGGGGAGAGGCGGGCTTGGGGTCCATCGGAATGATGTCATCATCGTCGTCTACGAGGGCGGCTGGGAGTTTAACGTCGACTTCGTTGTCGTTGGGATCCACTATTTCCTGAAATATTTTGTTATGAGGCATTAAATAAGGAGAGAGCGAGAGAGAGAGAGAGAGAGAGAGAGAGAGAGAGAGAGAGAGAGAGAGAGACTAACCACATCGTTGTCACTGTCGCTGTCCTCCAATTCGATCACTTCCGCAGATTCTTCCGCCATGCTCTTGGCGGAGAATGGGACCCCCAGGAACTCGTCGGCGATCTCGGCCGCCGCTCTGATTCCACTCAACCAAGCACCCTGAAAAATGATAAATATAATACGCGTAAACGTTGGGCTAACTAAACGAAGGGCACAGCAGAAATTAGGCAGCCCTTTTTGAAAATCATCGGGAAGAAGGCCGCTTACTGATCGCTGATGGCAGCCTAAGGCCGCTTATTGCCACACAATGTTTCAAACTAACCGGAACGGTGGCTGGCGCGTTCTTGAATGTGTGTTCGCCGGCGAAGAAGAGCCGCTTCGCGCCGGAATGGGAACCGTCGGCCGCCTTGGCACAGACGGGAGCGGCCAATTCTTCGTAGAGTTGGCCTGAAAAGAGGAACGTCAGAGAAATAGAGAAATAAGCCAACTGCTAAAAAAAGACAAAAAACGAACCAGTGCCTCCGGGAGGAATATGGGAGTAGCAGCCATAGGCGAATTCGTCCTTGTGCCACCGGGTAACCACCGCTTCAACCGGCTGAAAATAACACAAAATTTTCATGTCATCAGGAGTGCTGGCGGTTCAATGTATCGATCGACACCACAAAATCGATCGAATTCGCATGAAAATCAATCGAAATTACGAAATTTGGCAAAATTATGCCAATAGAGTCGGAATACAAACTTATGATCCACATTGATCCAGCATTTTGGAATAAACCATTGAAATTCAATTTACAAAACAAAAAAACTCACTAATTTGGGTATTTGGCTACCGAAGATGCCCTGCAGCACAGTCATGGCGTTCTTGACGATGAGCTGAAAATGTGAACATTTATTCATCGTTTTCATATTTTAACGTTTTATAAGGATAATATTGTTTTTTAATCCAATTAAAAAACTATAATTATTTAAATTAATGCAACTATTTAAGTTAGTCATCCTCGTTTGGGTTACCAAACTTTTGTGTTTTACATTTTTGAACCCATTTTCCGGATTTTCAGGGCAAAATTACTGTAAAAAAATGGCTGGTAATTAGTCTTCTGCATTCTCATTTCAACTTTCTTTGCGAATTTCAAATTTAACTTACAACTTAATTTATTGTTTGTATGGTGGCATCAAGCACGGCAAAATATTGGGGCAGGGCCAGGTCTGGCCAAGAAAATTTTTGGACTGGCCAGACCGAATTTTTTTTCGTTATGTTTGGTTTTTACATTGAAAGAAGGCAAACATTTTTGGTCGGGCCAAGGCCGGGCCGTGACATTGGGGAGCGGCCGGCCCGGCCCGTTGCCATGCTTGGGTGGCATACCTGAATTATATGGGGGATAACTGAATTATATAGGGGCCACCTTCGGATCTTCATAAATTCCGTCACTGGGGACTAAACCGAGAGTGGGGGACTTAGTTAGGACGGGGACTTAATTGAATTTTCCCCGTTGTTCAAGACCTCAAATTTGCGACTTACATGGTTGGGCTGGTCTAGTTCCGCCGCGTGACCGGACATCAGGGCGATGAGGACGGGCTTGCACTCCACAGACATGAAGAGGAAGAACTCTCCCCGCGATTGACTAAAAAGAAAACAATTTCTCTCTCCCTACCTAAAACGTACGTGCTGGGATTCAGATGACCGAAGAAGTTCTGCTCCGTGTTCCAGAACGTTTTCTCGAAGAACAGCACGACCTTGTTCAAATTGCCGAAGCCCATGGTTCGAATGGCCGCCCTCTTCGCCTCAGGCAACGGAGGGGAGAAACGGAATTCCTCCTCTTTCTTCAGAACTCCGAGAGGCGTGGTTACCACGACGGCGTCGGCGGTCATCTCCAGAATTTCGTCCGCCTTTTCGCTTTTGTGGTACTTTATTTTGACATCTGAAGAAAAAGAGGGTTCAGTGAGAGAGAGAGAGAGAGAGAGAGAGAGAGAGAGATTTAGACAAATGCCTCCGAAACCCCCTCATACTGTTCGAACCAGCTGGCGGCAGCTTCTTGCCACCCGTCTGCCACTCCCTTTGACCTACTTCCAGCCTACAAAAGCCCTCCCTCCCCTCTTTCCTCAGTTCTCTCTCAAAATGTCTCCCATCCTCCTCTCCCTCCTCCTCCTGGCTGTAGTCTCAGCTTTCGACTACTCTCCCAAGTATTCCTCCTACGAGCCCCTCAATCACTACGGAGGGCCCGTGGGACCCCACTTCGGAGCTGTTCCTTTCGGTTACGGTCATCCCAAAGGATACGGTAGTTATGGTCACGGAGAGCTGAAGGGATACGGTAGCCCCTACTACGGATACCCTGGATTCGACCGCACGAGGGGAGATTGGCAGGGATTCCCGGGAAAGGAGGGAGATTTCCACAAGGGATACGGATATGAGGGACCTAGCTATTAAATTTTTTGTGAATAAAGTAGTTCTGTGCGTTTTTAGAGAGACTTGAATAAATTAGATTTGTACGCATTTAGATAGAGAAAGAGAGAGAGAGAGAGAGAGAGAGAGAGAGAGAGAGAGAGAGAGAGACTCACCGTCTTCCCCATATATGACGTCCGTGACGATGCAGCTCAGATGCGTGGGTGTGCGAGTACCCATCTTCGATCCCGATACTTGTTCGGCAAACTTCTCCATAAAGGCTCCGTATCCCCCGGCCACTGTAAATAACTAACATGAAAAGAAATAAATTCAGCTTTTAATAATGGCGATTAATCTTTTTTTTTTTAATTAAACGAGCCGTGTTTTTGTGTGTAACGGGAAAACAACTGCAACTTTAAGAGAAAATTGCCCCCCCCCCCTCTCCATTCCAGTTGCGCAAAAAAAGGTATTCATGGAGACTTGAATCAGACACCAAGTATGCAACATTCTAACAAGTCCCCACACCCGGAGTTCCTATAATCGTGGGGGCTTGAGTTAATCGGTGGATGTGGAGGACTTAATAGTAGTTGTGGGGGGATTCAAGTGAATAAGAGTTGTGGGGGACTTAATGGAAGTTTTGGTGGACTAGAGTGATTGGGAAGTTATGGGGGGACTTAAGTGAATGGGAAGTTGTGGGGGACATAATGGTAGTTGTAGGAGGTGGGCTTATGTGAATGGGGAGTTGTGGGGATTTAATGTTAATGAAAAGTTGTGGGGGACTCAAGTGATTGGGAAGTTGTGGGGGACATAAGTGAGTGAGTTGGGGGCTTAAGTGAATGGAAGGTTGTGGGGAACTTCATGTGAATGAATGGGGGACTCAAGTGAATGGAAAGTTTATCACAAAATGTAAAATTCTAATAAACCCACCGGCCATGTGCGATCCCTGCATCTGGTACTTATCGTCTTGGTCCCAGTGTTCGGCCGACAGATTCTCCAACGACGTGCCATTAGCATACTCCAAATTAGCATAGTGGAAGTCCAAAAGGCGGCGGTCTTTGAGGTTCATGTAGACCACACTGGGCTCCTTCTTTTTCAAATCCTTCAGAGTGGTGACAAGGGCCAGACGGCGCTCTTTCGCCGCGTCCAGCCGCCGGTAGGCCTCCGAGAGTTCGAAGCACTGGAAACGCATCAGAAGATCCGCCTCGTTCTGGTTTTCAATGTTCTGGCAGAGGCCCTCCAGGCGGTCGGCTTTAGCCACGAGCACACCCACAGCCTTCGTGTACATGAGAATCTGAAAACAATATTGATTTTTAAGAATAACGAATATATTTTTTCAATATGTGCTCTCTATATCCATACCGCGGAGTTCTAAAAAATTTGGCGTAAGCTAAAATAACGATTTAAAGAATTTTCAATTTGGCAAGTTTACAAACCGGGCCGAAACGGGCCGGGCCGGGCCGACACTTTTCTCGGCCCGTCTCGGCCCGCGGGCCGGCCCGTCATTTGAGAACTATGCCGGCCCGGACCGGCACGACTCAACCGAAAATTTATGTCTTTTATCAATGTAAAAACAAAAAAAAAATTTTTCGGGCCGGCCCGGTTTTCAAATTTTCTCGGCCCGGGCAGGCCCCAAATTTTGCCATGCTTGATTGACACCCCGTTGTCAGGAAAACTCAATTTGCATACCTCCTCCTGCACAAGCTTGGTTTTCGTGATGATTTCCTCGTAAGACGTCCAGAATTCACACCGATTGCGCTGTGCCTTCAATTCCATCTGCCTAAATTTATCCCTTTTTCAACAATAACTACCGCAACCCACTCCAGGACCATATCGTATCCCTTCTCCAGACTCAGGGGTTCGTGCTCCTCTTCCAGCACCTGGCCGTCGACGATCTTCCGAGTCGTTGTGAAGCCCTCCGTGTGCACTAGGTAAGACAACGCGTCACCAACGTCTCTGAAATGTAAATCATGAAAAACTTAAGAATAAAAGTACCTGAAGGCTCTTTCAACGAGGTTGTCCCTCCTGCCTTCGACGGGCTTGCCCGCTTCGTCGTAAATGGGACAGGCGGTTTTGAGGCGAACCGGCTCGCACTGGATCTGCTTCATCAGGGTCACCATTGGGTTTCCATCTAAATGGGAGATAATTTTATAACTTTGATGGGGTAATCAATCACCCTCCCCACCAAGCATGGCAAAATTTGGGGCCGGGCCGGGCCGAGAAAAATTTTGAAGCGGGCCGGCCCGGGCCGAAAATTTTTTTTTTTCGTTTTCTTTGATTTTTACATTGAAAAAAGGCATAAATTTTCGGTTGAGTCGGGCCGGCCCGGGCCAGGTCGGGCCGGGCCGGGCCGTGAAAAATTTTGGAATACAAAAATCCACTCGGTATCCGGTGTGGGCCATAGTTTGTAATTACACACTTTTTATATCAATAGGGGGTGCCGGCGGCCCAAAACATCGATAGATTCCCAGAAATCTATCGATTTTACTTGAAAATCAATCGATATGTCCTATAGCTGTCGCCAAACGGGCATCCTGCCATAAACGGCCTTAATGCAGCTGCCCTGCGATACTCAGGCGGAAATAGTGTGCGAGAAGTCGAGACGCAGAGAAAAAGCGGCTTTTAACAACCATCTTAACTTGTCAATAGGTTTTGAAAACGGGCCCGTTCGGGCCGAGAGCTTTTAAAGACCGGCCCGGCCCGCGACAAGCCCTGATTATGGTAAATTAACCCGCATTGTCGACAAAGTACTGCTGCCAGTCAGTTGGTACGAAAATAATTTTTTTTAACACACCTCGGGATTGCATACCCGGCTTCCCAAAAACTAATAGGAAACAACATCCACTGGGATTTTAGGTTGAGGGGGTCGCGCCGAGCCTAATTTCCCATTTGGGGGACTCGCGCACACGTCTCATTTGTGTTGTGGGGGGTCGCGCAAAACGGACTCCACAAGTAGCTTGTTTATGCATGTCACCCCTACAAATTATGATATACTCAGTTAAGGCTCCGACGTCCTGTATTCGTAATGGATAGAGGGGGAACCGAGAGTGGAGACCTCCACTGATTTTTACCCAACAATGTGTAAACAAAAGCAAAAACTCACGAATTCCCGTAACTATCATAGCACCCAGATCTGCCGATCCCAGAAATTCATCAGTATTCGGTTTGTTCATAACCAACGTGTGCAGACGGCCTCCCGTTCTGTTCTAAACCTTTAATTATTAACAAAAAATCGAAAATCAAAATTTCAAAAAAGTAACGTAAAAATTAACCCACCCTCGCCTCCAGAATCTCCACATCGAAACCGAAATAAGTGAGCTGTTTGGCGGCGGCCAGCCCGGACGCACCAGCGCCGATGACGACAACCTTCTTTTTGTTTTTGAAGGCAGAGGGGGCTGAAATGGTCGGTTTAAAGGACTAAAACAGAAAAAAATACCCCTGAGAGAGTGGAAGAAGCCGTAATTGATGTAGCCGTACCGCGTCAGGAAGCCGTGGATCCTCCGAATCAGTTTTCTGAAGGCTGAAGAAACACAAAATTAGGGGGGGGGGGGGGCAAATGCAAATACGTACTCCAGAGGGCGGGGAAGACGGTCATCTGAGCCATTTCCAAGGAGAGTTCCACGTTGGGTTCCTGGGTCCAGGTTTGGAGCTGAAAAAAGGGGATTTTTAGAGAGAGAGAGAGAGAGAGACTTACGAGTTTATTGCGAATCATAAGGTAAGCATCGCGGAGGCTCTTTTTCTCGACCAAGTCGGAAAAGATATCCTCCTCCAGAAGGGAAAGCTTGTCGAAGGGCAGCCTCGAATTTCCAGCTGCCATTCGGATGGCTGAAAAAAATATACATGAATAAGGCATAACGCGTAAAAACGTAAAACGGTCACAAAATGGGCAAGGGCTGATATTTTTAATAAGTTATTTACAACAGTTTAAAAAATTATTGTAGTGATTTATACAAAAATTAAAATTTCGATTCTCATAAACGGGCCAACAGGGCAGGGTCGCCCAAAAAATCTCTCGGCACGGCCCGTCATTTGAGAAGCCAGCAGAGAATACAAAATTTGGGCAAATTTGAGGGCCTGGTCCGAATATTCAGTGCGGGCCTGCCCGGGCTTTGACCGCCCTACGCGGGCCACATCTTGCCTTTTAAAAGTTTAATAACAAAGGGAGTCAACTCTCACACCCCAAAATCCCTCGCCATAACAGTACTAGTTATTTCTTTGAAAAGACAAATTTGTTTTTTTTATGACTCACACATTTCGTCGGAGTGCCAGCGCCTCACGTCGACGAAGCCCTTCACAATGAGCTCCTCCAAACCCTCCGTCAGCTCCTCCATCTCTCTGAAAAAAAATTAATATTCTGAAATAAATAAATAAATAAACACAAGAATTAAACAAACGCAGGGATTTTTAAAAATCTGTCTTAAATAAAACTAGAATGAATGCCGCGGACGAGTTTTCCCCCGAAAGCGACATGCCAGGAGGAAAGCGGCCAGTTGGGGGCCTCCGCCCCTCGAAGCGCCGGCTCCTCGAAAAGCGAAAATGAAAAGCGAAAATGAAAAGCGAAAATTCACCTTAACTTGGCAATCGATTTTGAAAACGGGCTCGCGGGCCGAAAGTTTTTGAAGACTGGCCCGGCCCGGCCTGGCCCGCCACCAGCCCTGCACGGGCGTGCAGTTTTCTCCCTTCTTTTTCGCCAATTATCGTATAGTAGCACCGCTTCTGCCCAAAAAAGGAATTTTTAAAACTTGTTTATACGTGCCTTCCGTAAGCTACGTCAACCACGGTACGTCAGGGTATACATTTCAAAATCGATCATTTACTTCTCATTCCGCCTTCACATCAGGTCTGTTAACTATTTTCATTCATAGGAAGTCGAAGGGAAAATTTTGCATTCGATAAAAGTGTCCAATAAATTTGAAAAATACCGTACACTACTGTTTTAGCACCTAGCTAAAAATGTTCTGCTGTTACGTACCTTAAGCGCAACATTTTCGTCTACACGCCGAACGATTAACTACGGTAGGGTAACCGCTGCGCCGGGCTCCGGTTCTTGTTTGATGACTGGTCAAGACCGGATTCTCTTTGAGCGCTTTCCCTCTCCTTTTATCGTTTTTCACATATTTACTAATTATTATTAAACTTTTCCTACTGTAGCCTGCCATTTTCGCTGTTTCAGTGCCTCGAAAAGCTCATGCCTTTGGGTTTCTTCGGCGGCGGGTCGTCGTCAAAGGGCCAGCCGATTCCCGGGTCGGAGAATGGTAAGAGCGGAAGGGAGAGGAAGGAGCCGTTGGAGAAGGACATCCGGGGCACCGTGCTGAAGCTCCAGAAGGCCACCGTCACCATTGAGAAGAAACTCGCCGAGGGTGCGTCGTTTTTACTAATTTTATTTAAAATGAATAAGTGTTTTTATGGCAAGAACATGTATATTTTTTGCATTCTTGACTAAACCGTAGTTGGTTTGTCTCGAACAACTCAAATAATTCCTTTTTCGTTAGAAATGGAAAACTTTGTGCCAGTCAGCTGTTTCATTTTGATTTTTGAATGCGCGTGTGTATTGCAAATCCTGTCATAATTCACTCATTTAAACGTTACATTTTAGAAATTGTTAATAATTATTTTCTTTTCAGGTGGTTTCGCCATCGTTTATCTGGTATCCGACAAGCAGAACCGTCAATACGCCCTCAAGCGACAGTTTATTAGCGACGATCCCAAACAAGTCGAGGCTTGCAAGCGGGAATATCAAATAATCGTGGGTTTTTAACCACTTTATTACTTTTTTTTTCTGTATTTTCATTCCATTAATTTCTTTCAGGGCAGTCTTCGGGGCCATAAGAACATCGTCTCATATGTTGACCACCTGCTAGCCAAGAATGCCTCAGGGGTTTACGACTACATGCTCCTCACCGCTTATTACAAACGTACGTATTTTTTAAGTGTTTAATTATAATTATTAAAGGAGTTTGTCCAAATGATCTATATTTTTAATAGAATAGCCTTTATCTTTGTAAACTACTTACTAATAAATGCATTTCAGACAGTGTGCTGCAGCTGATGAACAACCGGCTCGCCGGAGGTAAAGGGCTCACTTTCAACGAAGTGCTGGCCATTTTCTGCGACATGACGGAGGCAGTGGCCCGACTGCACCACTCTCAGACGCCGGTTATTCACAGGGATTTAAAGGTTTGTTTTTGTTTTATTTATTTAACATTGCGTTCTTCCTTTGCGGATGGTTTACGATATTGCATTGCTGTCGGGTGTCTTGTGTCAAAATATCGTCCTTGTATTCAGCCATGCGCCACACCCTGGTTTTAAAGTTTTATAGCTAAGGGGTGGTGCGTTAGCGGTCATTATGACGATTTTTGTACCCTATTGACACCCGGCTGGCACGACATAGAACAACATCGACCGGGATTTTCGGTTCAGGGGTTCGCTTCGAGCCTAATTTCCTATTTGGGGGACTCGCAACACATGTCTCATTGGGATTGTGGGGTTGCGCTAAACGGACCCCACAGGTAGCTTGTTCTTGTATGATGGGGACGACCGCCCTCAGCCGGGACACCGGGGATTGTTCTTCAATTTGTGCATTTTACACATCCAACTTTTGGAAGGAATCCAAATTTTACTGTAAAATTTTTTTCCATAGACCTCCCCCATATGTGGACGTCAGGCGCTTACGATACCTACGTAATTCGCTGTTTTGTTGAAAATTATAGCAAAAATTAAAAGGAGCTTACTTTGAAACTGAGACAGCATTTGGGGGTGGGGGTATGCATCGAACATTCCAAACGCTCGTGGTTCAGCCGTGTTTCAAAATATTGTTGTAAAAGAATCGTGCTTCAGCTATCATAATGACACCATTTTGGACCCTAGTGACACCCGGTCGAGCACGGAATCCAAAATATTCATGAAGTAAAGAAAGGTGGGGTGCGGTTGATATAGAGCAAACTTTTATCCCATCTATTTGTGTGTCCCTAATATAGCTTATTTTGACATATTCGAGCAAATCCACCTGCCAAGTTGGCAGGCGGATTTGGCAGTGCCAACCATCCGAAAATATTCCCTTTTTTAGGTGGAGAACATCCTGATCGACGATCGCAACCGTGCCGCCCCTCCCATATACGTTCTTTGTGATTTCGGAAGTGCTACAACTCGGGTAAATTTTTACTTAAAGTCTCCTAAATCCTTTTTTCAGGTACTCTCCACTTCTACCCACCCTGTCAACGTCATCCAGGAGGAGATCGAACGCTACACGACCCTCAGCTACCGTTCGCCCGAAATGGTCGATATCTACGAAGGAAAACCTATAGGTAATCGATATTCCCATAACGGTAGTGTAACTTTTCCCTTCAGGAACCAAGTCAGATGTGTGGGCGCTGGGCGTCATGCTGTACAAACTGTGCTACTTTTCCCTGCCTTTCGGCGAATCCGCCCTCGCCATTCAGAACGGCGCTTTCAATTTCCAGCCACAGCCAGCCGTCCCCGACGCGATTAAGGCTTTAATCTGTGAGTTTGTCGCAATCGCCTGAGGGAATGTGGGAGCGGTTAGAGACAGGGGGAGAATAAAAATCACCATTTTTCGTTGCTTATGAAAATAATCGAGAACTATAAACCGTTTTGGTTAGTATGGCATAGTCTTTGGGAAATCGTAAGTTTTGGCCAATTGATGAAAAGTTTTGAAATTGTTGACATAATGCGATTTTGTAAACAGCAGTTCTTGAAAAACAAAACCGTTCGGATAGTGAGTCATCCCTCGAAATAAACGGTTTTGTACTCTTCGCCTTTGTTTACAAAAATAATTTTCTTTCGTTGCCAGAGATAAAAAGTGCTCAGTTACCCGGAAAAACAACCCGTTCAGATGCACTTTTGGACGGCGACCCAGATCGCCGGCCTTCGATCTACCAATGTGCCTCGCTGGCATTCGAGGCCGCCAGCAGGGACTGCCCTGTGAATAATGTATTTGTAAGTTTATTTTTATATTTTTAAATTGAGAATTCAAAATTCAGAACGTCTCCCGAATCCCCCTCTCATCCGCCATCAAAACTATGCAGAATGGACGGGATAGTAGCGCTCCTTCGATTCAGAAAGTGCCTTCCGCTGCAGGATCCTTGTCTAAAGGTAATTGCGTAATTAGTGTTTAATATTAACTGTGAATTTCAGAAGTTCCCACAACCACGCTTTGTTCGATTACTCCTCAGAAAGTGGTGGAGTCAACCACGACTTCCGTGAATCCTCGTCTTCGCCCGAAACCCATGAACAGCGTTCCGTCCGTTCCCGCCATTGCATCCAGCCCCAAGGTATAGCCTTTCTTTACCCTCCTAGTCCTATGTTCCCCTGGTCAACCTACCATATGTTGTAACAACCCCCCAGTGGTGGGCAGTACATCACGCCGATACCGTGCCAATCCACAGCCGATTTGAAATCCCGATGGTTTCATCAGGCCAAAAGGCGAAACAAATTGCCGAATCACCACCGAACCGAAACATTTCCGGCTTCTCGGGCCAAAAATCACTTTTCCACAACCGAATTCCCAAAACCTCCCTTCACTCAGGGGAAGCCTCTCTGTTAGAAAAACTTGCAGCGGGCCACCCTCATTTATAAAAATTGGGCAAAAACATAGGAGGGCAGTACAACACGCCGATCCTTTGCGGATCCACAGCCGATTTGAAATTCCGATGGTTTTATCGGACCAAAACACGAAAAAAAAAATTGTCCAATCACTACCGAAACAACAGAAATATCAAAAGCCCCTTTACTCCGGGAGTAGCCCCGCACGCCTATGGGCACAAGTTGCGGCACCCCCGCCGCAACTTGTGTGTGGAGCAACCATGGCAACGGGCCGGCCCGCTACTAAAATTTTCACGGCTCGGGCCGGCCCGAGCCCGACCAAAAATTTATGCATTATTTCAATGTAAAAATCAAAAATAACGAAAAAAAAAATTTTTTCGGGCCGGCCCGTTCCCAAAATTTGCCCGGCCCGGCCCGCGATTTTGCCATGGTTGGTGTGGAGTAATTCATGTGACATGTTCTCCTCAACCATAAGTGGGCAGCAGATCACGAGAAGGGCCGAAGCGGCCCAGGCCGAGCAAAATGTCGGCCCGGAGCGGTATATAAACTTTTCAAATTAAAATTTCTTCAAATCCTTATTTCAGCTAACATTAATATTTTAAAGCCCTGTAAACTCTTTTATAATGCTTTTATTACACATTTGAACTAATTATAAGTTAGCAAAGGTTAGTTTCCCTTCCGGGATCGAACCTTGATAGCGTGGGTGACATTTTGACGTCGTGGTCCGAGTAGACGGGCTGGGCCGAGGATTTTTTCAAGTCGGTCCGTAAGAACTATGCATCCTGCCAAATCCGAAACAAAAAATGCCGAATACCGAAGCGAAATTTTTCCGACTCCTCGGACCAAAAACTAGGTTAACACCTAAAGTCCCTTCCAAACTCGGGGGCTTTAAATTTTGGTTATGATTGAAAAAATATTGTGATTTGCAAAATGATAAATTCAAATGTGAACATATTTCTGAACGGCGGTGTAAAATCTTGAAATAGAGGAGAAATATGTTTCGAAAAGATCGACTAATCAATAATTCTCTAACGCAGGTTTCGCTGGTTAACATTTTTGTTTTCTTTTTTTGTGACGTGTAAGCACACCTGGTCAACGTACCGCAGGCGTATATTTTGCAGCAGCCTCCTCTATTTGATTTTTTTCAAAATTTGCAGCGGGTCACCGCTTTACAAAAATTTGGTAAAAGCCAATTTGGGGCACCCTCACGGCCACGGTTCGCGGAGGTTGTCCAAGTGCGCGGAAGTGTGCACTCGAGAAACGTGTTATATAGATTTTTAACAAAACACCCCCAACTTATTGTATAAAGAGCATCGAGTAAAGAGCAAAAGTTAAACTTACCCCCCCCCCTCTTGGTATAATTTTGACAAGTTATAGCTGTCGCAAAACAAGCATCGGCTGTTAAAAGCCGCTTTTTCTCTGCGACTTCTCGCACACTATTTCCGCCGCCTGAGTATCGCACGGCTGCTGCTTTAAGGCCGTTTTTGGCAGGATGCTCGTTTGGCGACAGCTATATTTATAGTTTCATTTTCAGCTACCGACTGCCCATCCTCACCCCGTCTCGATCCCTGTGGAAACCAGAGAGCCTCCAGTTTATGCCTCCGACGTACCAGGGCCCCTCTCCTGTCCCCTGTCGAAGCCAGCTGACTTAGGTTTCACTGATCTGGGTCAGTACAGAAACAGGTGGATAAATCGGAATTTCCCCTTTTCAGATGAAGCGGTTCCTCGAAACCGTGCCCAAACGGAAGCCGCCCAACTGCGATCGGATGTGGGATTTTCGCCGCGGGCAAAGGGTAAGTCTTGGTATTGCCCCTGGGGGATTATCGCTGTTTCCTTGGTGCGTGTGACGTTGCGGTGGAACGTTGCGGTTTCTGACGTTGCGGTGGAACGTTGCGGTTTCTGAATCGAAGGAGCGCTACTATCTCTGTTTGTTGTCTGCCTTGTTCCCTCAGGCGCTTGTTTACATCCCCAACACCTTTCAATTAGCACCCTTTCTCTCGGCTGACTCATTTGCCGATGAGCCACCGGGGATCTAAATGAGCAGGGACGCTTGGATTAAATATATGTTTCAGATCCCGTCGATGCGCCGTCGACGATGTCGTTGCCTGAGGCGGTGCCCAGCCTTACCCATCGCAGGAACGCCAGCGACACGTCGCAGGTCATAAAATCAGCCTTCAAGTGAGTTGGAAGTTGTTAAAAATGCAATTTTCTTATTCATTTAGACCGTACAGCCAAACGGTGACCCACCCAGCGGTGCCCACTTCCAGTAGAGATCCTCCAACTGAGACTCTGGCGAAAGACGCCGCGTGGAACCCCTTCTTGGTTGCTCCTATGGCCAATCAAGCTGTGGTTGAAGAACACGACGGAAAGAAATATAGAGGTGAGGAACGGAATTTTTCGTACTCACTTATGCTTTTTGGGGTGAGGGATTTTGCTTGGTTGGTGGGAATTTGTGAGAAAAAGAGCCCCTCCAACCACCTAGCCATGGACTATATCTCGCTTTTTCAATATTTTTTTTTAAACAAAAGGAGGATGCGTTGAGTGTTATTATAGTGACATTTTAGACCGTATTGACACCCGAAGTTCCGCCTTTTTTAAACAAAAGGGTGGTGTGGTCAGTATAGCTGGACGTGAGGTGATTGGGGTGACGCGCCATTTGGCGGACTTACGTAACAAGCCCCCCCCAAACGCTCCATGTCCAGCCATGGTGTCCAGGATATAGCGCACGCTCATGCCTGTACTCACGCGAAAATATGGTTGGCGAAAATATCAACAAAGATAAAATTGTGTGTGGTATAATTACATTACTTTCGTATCCTTTTCGAAAGCGATGTTGACGGATTTTTTTTTTAGATAGTTACCACCTGCTTATAAACCACCTGCGGCAATTTACGGCAATGCTAGATAGATAACCATGTTAAGAGAAATTGTGAGAATTTGTGAAATAAAACATAAACGGAAGGGGTTCGCCGCGCACCCTTCCGCCGACATTTATACCTAAAATTTCGTATGGCAAATCGGTGATTTTGGTAGATGAGAAAGTTAAGCCCACCACGCGCCACAGAAAATTCCATTGGTTGTTATCCAGGTGTGGGCGATAGTTTATAATTACAAACAGTTTAATTCGGGGGTGCCGGCGTCCAAAACATTTATCGATACCCTGAAACCCAAGAGTGCAGTAAAATCAAACTACAAGTTACGATCCACCCTTGGTTTTATTAGACAAAAACTTGGCAAAATCTATTTATCCCCCCCCCCCCCAACATACCTCGGGAGACCCTAACAATTGCAGCACCCACCCTTAACTTTTCAGGTCACAAAGGGTGTAACCCCCTTTATTTATTGGCCTTCCGAGCTTTTTAAGAAATTAGTGCCGAACCCCACCCCCTCAACTTGGGGTAACCTGACTATACCCTCCAGCCGGGGTTCTCAAATGACGGGCCGGCCCGGATATGAAAAATTAAATTTTAAATTTTGGATACAATAATTTTTTAAACTTTTAAATTACTTAATAATGCTCCCGTTTCCGTTACTTTTAAAATGTAGTTTGGGCGGGTACCACCCCATTCGAAGAATATCCGCGTATTATCTGCATGTTCTTCTGAGTCTCTGAAATAATCTCTCCCATTTCAGATTCCCCCTGTGGTTCGGACACTGCCTCCATCGACTCTGCGGACCCCTTCGGCGCCGCTCCGTTCGACCCTCTGCCGTCCGCCCGAGGTAGGCCGCATGTGCCACGGCCCCTCCTCCGCGCGGCCTTCACCTCCTCCGCCACAGCCACTGCTAACTTGTCCCGTCTCTCCGAAGAGGCAGCACCGCCGTTGCCCCCTCCGCCCCGCACAACCTCCCTCTGGAAGGTCTTCGACTAATTCCACTCTCGATTACTCACATTCCTCCTACAGTATTCGTTGTACAGTGAGATAGAGCATGCTTGTGAATCCCAGTGGCGTCTGTGATTTTTGCGTTTTGTGATTCTTGCCCAGTTTGTGCCTTTCTAGTCTTCAACCTACCGGTGCCCTTTGCTTTTATCAAATGAACGAAGTTTTGTGTTGTTTTGGTGTGGTTCGGCTAGTGAAACGTGCGATTTCAGTGCCGGACGATGTGTGTCACGAGCGGGATGATGTGGATTCTGTGGGGTCGGCTGGAGACCTCCATCAGAAGATTGAGCAGGTAGGGAAGGTGTCAATAGGGGAGAGTAGGGTACGAATATAGATGGAGGAGGACAGCGAAGTGGACGAACAGCGGATGAGGGCCAGACGGAGGTTCAGCTACGAACACATTGACGGGGTGGGGGACGAAGGAAGCAGCGACAGCAGAGGGAGGACCGAGGGAGAGAGCACAGACGACCTCAGCAGGGTAAGTGCCTGAAATATTTTTTTTTATATTAACGAGGGGGTTGAACAAAAGTTGGCGTACAGCGCGCCAAGTGGAGAATATTTTACAAGCGGGTCGCCATGGCTGGCATCACTTAACGGAACTATTTTCCAGAAACCGAATTTGGGTTGCGCAAGTTTCTTCCTGAAGTAGCTCCCTTATCTCTTGACCTTCCGAGCTGGATTTTACGAAAATTGTGCGTAACCCCCCTTAACTTTTGCGTTTTTGGGACCTCTAGCCCCATTAACCTGGGGGTAAGCTGACTATACCCTCCCGAGGATGTGGGTAGACCGCGAGAAACGCTACTCGCAGGCGAAAAGCAAAGGAATTTTACGAAAAATTTTGAATTTTTCGGCCACCTCGGAAGTGTATAGTCAGCCTATCTCAGGGGGTAGAGGCCCCAAAAACACAGAAGTTAAGGGGGGAGGGGTTAGGCATTTTTTTCGTAAAATTCAGCTCGGAAGGCCAAAAGTTAAGGGGGCTACCCCATTTCTGGCCCCAAAAGTTAAGCGTGGGTCCGTCAACTGTCAAGTTCTCCCGAGGTATGACCCCCTAGTTCCTAGTTAGACGAGCTGAGCCGAATTACAACCTTAAAAGGAAATCTACTAACCCGGGATCATCTCGAATCCTAGTTATATTCATTTCGCATAATTTCAAGCATGGTGATGCACAATTTCTGGCTTTTCGTTAATTTTTCACATCATACTAACCTGTAAAATGTGTCATACTCGGAGGTGATATTCGAAGAAATGACCGAAAAGTTTTTAACCGCTTTGCCCTTTTTTTTCGAAAGAAAGTGGTTTTTCGATTCCTAATACTGAGAAAAGTCCATTCAGACAATCAATTTTTTCAGAATGAAGAATCTTCGCACGATGAAAACGATTCCTCCCAGCTGACAGATGTGGCCAGCGACGATGGAGGTGGACGTCCTCTTTTGGAAGACGACGGGTTGGAGGATGACTACGAGGTGGGAAGGAATCTATAGCCTTTATTACTAGCGTCCTCGCTGAAAGTATTAAATATTTTTTCCCAGGACTCTGTCCATGGGACCACGGATCAATTCACCCCACTGACTGTGGACCTGAGGGCACGGTGTACGAACCCCTTCCTCAACGCCGACATGACGCCGAAGATTTCGCCCGCCGAGGATCAAGTGAGAATTTTATTATACTTTTTTAATTCTCTTCTTTGTTTAGAGTGCCATTTGGGCAGCGGCGCCAACGAATGATTTCTTCAAGCCGAGAAGAGCTTTCGTTGAGGTGAAGGATGAACCTCCGTTTGGAGACGCCTACACTCCGGCCACTCTGCCAAGACAGGCCACTCCTCTGGCTCCGAAACCAGCACCGCCAAAGACTGGACCAGTGGTTTTTGTGAGTTTTAGCTCATTTGAGAAGATTTACGTAACGTTAGAGCAGCACTCCGGCTACATACTCTAACTGGATTTCGCTCAAATTTGGCCAAAACGTGTGTTTGAACAACATATGCAATTTTATGTGTTTTGGGAAAATACCTTGTTAAATCCCGGCTTACAGTAGGTCAAGCCGAGTTACTGTAACCATACCTAGACACTTAATTCTTGGAGGACTTTGTTTTTTGTGTGGTTAATTTTGCTAGGTTAAAGGCCACTGTGATTTTACCCCCTTTGCGATACTGTACTTTTAGAAACTCCTTTCTTATCGTGTCCAGGTATATACTGTAGCTCTCGGTTCAAATTGGGTGAAAATACAGTAATAATACATTTTTTGTGTGCTCTTAACTAGCTTAAGACGGTTTAATCCTTAAAGGGATCGTCAGGGACTTTGGCTCATATGAAAGAGACAAAACAGCTGATCAAAAAACTGTATACAACATAGGGTCTGAAATTCTCTGTTTTCGAGATTTTTGGCTTCAAAGTGCCCAAAAAGGTTGCAGATTCTGCAGATGACCGCAACGCCTGCTTGCACGGTGTTTACAAGCCAGTCTAGTTTCGAATTTTTTATTCTAATAGCACGAGATTACTCGAAAAAGAAGGACTGTTCCAGACAAATTAGCATATACAATTAGACAATTAGTATACTTTTCGACCGTACCCGATGAAAATGGAAGTGAAAAGCTCCCTGACGGTCCCTTTAAAGCCCAATTACTCCAAGTCGAAGAAGAAGTTTACTTACATATTGACGCTAAAATGTTCGCAAACCCATCGAAATCTCAAGATAAGGGTTTTCCGGATTTTTGCGTTGATATTTACGAATCGCGCATAAAAAACATACCTTTTGAATTTTTCGCTTTTCAGACTGCTCCCCTCCCTGTAGCCCTTGAACTCCGCTCCGTCTCTCCCTCAGAACCGCCCGTCGTTGGCGAACTCATCCAAGTGGCCAGTTCCCCGCCCCGCCAACCTTCAATTCCCAAAGAACAGGTAGAATTTCGTGAGAGTTAACTTCACTCCTGCTTCAGATCGACCCCGACCCTCCGCTCCAACTCCCGATGAAAACACCGGGGCCTCGATTTGTAGAAGGGCCGAAGACGCCGAAACCGAAGAAGAGCAAAGAGAAGAAAAGGACGGAGTACCGCTCCAGTGGCAGTGAATTCGAGACGGATGGAAGTGAGGCGGAGATGTGCCAAAGGTTGGAAATCTCTTTTTAAAATGGAAAGGGGCCTGCAGTTTCAGTGTCTCCAGTGACAAGATGATCGCGGCGAAGAAGAAAAAGAAGTCACCCGCTTTTTCCTTGCTCGGCTCGAATCCCGCCATGGTGTCGGCGGAAAAGATGGGATCAACCAAGAAATTCAATGGTGAGTAGTAGTTTAGGGGTTGTTCTATATTTTGGCAGTTTTTGAGCAATATTAGCATACTTTCCTCGTTGTCATGCAACTATTTTTATAAGATGTTTGATTCGTTCTTCAAGACCCCAAATACCAACCTTTGGTGTACTATAGCCTATGTAAGAGTGCCGGCACTTTATTATGCTAACGAATACGCATGTTAGAGCGGACAGATTCAAATGAGCGGCGGGTAAAAGGCAACGTGGGAAGACAGCCGGGGTTCTCAAATGACCGGCCCATGAGAACCGTGAGGTGACAGCCTAGAAAAACATGAATCCGTTGTGGGGTCGCTCCGAGTTGCTTCACACGTTGGATGTCGCATATGTAATGTGGGGGGTCGCGTTAAACGGACCCCACCACATACAGGGGCACAGCTCCGTCGTTTGGGTCGTGGCAAGACCACCGCCCTTAAAAAATTGCCTATTGGGGACTCAAGTGATACCCCCTTGTATATAAAATTCTTCTTAGCGAGATCCCCCGAGTCGACAAAGTCGGACTGACGCCCATGTATGCCCCACCAGTTACTTATAAATATTTAAGTCACACACACATAATACATTGTGCCACAATGTAAAATAATTGTGAAAAAACTACGATGGAGCAAAAATTTGTGAAATAATACATAATTAAAGCGGAGACAAATTCCATGCGTGAGATTTTTTCGCGTAAGGAATCGGTCAATTCAAAAGGCACAATGATTTTTTTAAATGCGTATAGTTGGTGCTGAAACTACTTCGTCAAAATATGTCAATGTTGTTTCTTGAGAATGGCGTGAAATATGAGATACCTAGGTCGCGTGCGCTGCCAAAGCCGCCGAGGTAGATTTGGCGCATTGATTGTGTGCAGGCGTGAAAATCGGTTAAAAATTGACACAAGCTCTTTTCGTAGAGTGGCATCTCAAAGTGCATTTAACAAATGTAATTTTTAACAAATAGCTGTTGCACTCGAAATTCTCCCCCATGTTTGCCCATGGATATTCACAACACAGCATGATTTGTGAAACAAGCGTCTATTTAGGTCTATAGCTGGCTTCATTGCTACTGTTTTTACCAATACATATGAAAAGAATTGGGGAAAAACTGTTTGAATGTCGTGCGTATAGCTGTCGCCAAATTGGAATCATGCCAATAAAATTAGAAGGTTCCAGTGATCCTCTGTTGACATTGAAGTTCGTAGTCTAATTAGTAGACGACAGAGCATGATTTGCACATTTTCGCAACTAGATTTCATTTTGGCGACAGCTATACTTTTCATTAATCGATAATTAACCGAACCATTTGTCAAACTTAACATGTCCATTTTCAGAGAAGCGCAAGTCGTCGACCGGTAGCAAACGAGACAGTGTGGGCGTGTTGAACGCCTCCTTCGTGAACACTTCCTTCCAAGCCGAGGATATGGACTCCCTCAGTGTCCTTCGCAGTTAACCTCCCTTTTTTCTATTTATTCCTCCTATTTATTCGCCCTTATTCACTTCCCTAGCCATTAGGCATTTCCTGCCTCTCGGTGTCTCCTGGTAACTTTTACCGTAACCGCAATGCTGTTTGCATATCGATCCCTGTAGAGCTTTTAACACATCATAATTGTATATAGTCGGCTTTCTCAGTTTAGGGTTTATTCGCTGATTTCTCGCATTCTGATGAATCGTTTGAGCCCTCAGGCGTTTAGTAACACATGACGTGGGGTAGGTCAAAGGCAAAGGTGTGCCCTCCAGCTCTCGAGAATATTGATCTACTACGACGAGAGAGAAATAGACTCGAGATCCGAAGCGCCCTACCGACAGCCGGGCAAACAAGGGGTTACGGTAGCGATCTGGGTGGTCGAAGATGACAAGCGAGACAGAGGGTAAATTTACGAATTGCACGTCTGGGTGGTAGATCAAAGAAAAAGCAGCGCCTATCATCCTAAGTTTCGAAAATCAAAGAAAAGTAAGTGTCAGAAATGGATTCTACGATTGTTCAATGCATGGTGGAGTAAGCAGTAGTACCCGCAAAGGTCTAAAAAGATGCTTGGTTGGGTAATTCCTTTAACAAATACAAAAGAAATTCGGTCTAACACGCAGAGCTTTGCCAAAACATATATGTGGGTTCACAATTTAAATTGAGAAATCATTTCAGATAGAAAATTTATGACGATTTACAACGCCGCAAAAACTCCAGACGCTGAATCTCCTCTCGAGGCTCTCTCTCTCTCTCCTCTCTTTTGAGATCTGAGATTTCTCTCTTACTCACCTTCGCTCACCAAACTTCCAAACATATCGATCCCTGTAGAGCTTTTAACACATTCAGCCATGGAAAGGCCCGCCCAAAGTGTGACATGAAAGTTTGCATTTCAAACTATGATGACAACAAACTTAATTCAGTAAACGGGGGTCAATCTACGTAAATCTTCATAAAAATGCGTTTTTGAATGGGCTGAACCATTAGGTGTTGTCAATCACTTTTTAATGTCAATTTCTCGTATTACCGCTGAAGATAGTCATATTTCGAAATGCTACTCTCGACAATGAACAGAAAAGAAGGACAATGACAATAAATAGAGTAGCGCGTTGAAAATTTCAATAATTTGATTAATTTCAAAAAAATTTTACAACATATAATTTTGTCAACGCGTCCCGCCGCGATAACCCATACCCGAACAAACAGGCCGAAAGCAGCACTTGGCAGCAACTTTGAAAACCAGAAATTTACCCGTGGAAACGAAACGTATTCTTATAGATTAGTTTTGTTAGGTTAATTGAGGGGCTTTACATTCACGAGTTTATTTGCAACAACTAAGCGTCAAGGAGCAATATGAGGATTTTCCCTTTAATTTGGAAACGGTTGCAATTTTTGGGAAAAGGACGCTCAAGCCGCAATTCCTGACTTTCCTGTTTTGTTTGAACGCAAAGGTTGATGAGAATGTTCTTGGACTATTCGGAATTAGCGTTACAATTTTTTCAACAGTCGTAGACATTTGTGGAAAAACCCACCGGGTGGCCGGAGTGAACGACGTGTGAATGGATCCGAGAGCGGAGGGCGCGCGGTTACGGTAGCCGTCAGCTCAAGTGTTTATGCAGGTGGATTATATAGCCGCGCCCTTCATATACGCACCTTTCTTCTCACCGAATTCTCCTTTGTGCACGGGGTTTGAAATGTTTCCGAGGACAAAGGGAAAAGGAAGAATCTGTCTCTATGTAGACAGAGACAGAGAGAGAAGAGAGAAGCAGACGATTGTCGGTTTATAGCCAATTTAGGCGTCTTTTACCCTTTCATGATAGTAATGTTCCCACAGTCCGCTCGTCCCGTGATTCGGCCACTTCCCACGTTGCCTTTTACCCGCCGCTCATTTGAATCTGTCCGCTCTAACATGCGTATTCGTTAGCATAAGAAAGTGCCGGCACGCTTACAAAGGTTACAGTACCCCAAAGATTGCTGTGTGGGGTTTTGAAAACGCCTCGACGTGAAGGTCTAACTTGATTATTAGCTGGTTCATACAACAAAGATTATTCATCAATCAATAGAGATCTTGTCTCTGTCCTATTTTGAAAGGCCTACAAAAAGGTACTTGTGGCAAATCAGTACTTTTTGCTAAAAACTGATGTTCAAAGTTCTTATAGAGTAGCAGCTACATTCTCGATCTGGCTAAACATAAGGCGTAAAGAGATGCCGTACGAAATATAGGCGCATAGGGAAACTGGAAAAAACAAAGAAAACTGCGAAAAATTGAAAAACTTAAAGACAACCACTCATACTTTTCGAAAACTATAAATTAGGCTGAAAAGGGAGCCTATTACGCTAGTGTGCCAAATGAGTCGAATCGGAGTGTGGAAAAGTAAAAAACTGAAGCTTCCTTAGCCCGAATCTGCTTTCCAAAACTGCTGTACGCATGTAGCTCTCAAGTGATGACGATATATAGTTCAACACATACCTGAAAATGCTATAAAAACGGAATCGGGAGGGTTTAAGTGTGAATGCGCACATAAACTGAGCACCTGACAAACGCAGATAATTTAGAAGATAGTTTCTGGAAGATAACGCCTAGTGCTACTTAAAAATACATGTCTCAGTTGACTCGTTTACCCCCATCAGAATAGGTACCCTCATTTTTGAGTCCTCATCTAATTAGAATCAGTCGAATGGAAATGTACAGGCTAAAACTGCTGAATGCCTTAGTAGGTAATGCATGTAGATAACTACATAGGTAGGTACGATAGTTTACGTAGTTATAGGGTGCCAAACGGGCATCCTGCCAAAAACGACCTTAATGCAGCAGCCGTGCGATACTCCGGCGAAAAAAGTGTGCGAGAAACGAAGACGCAGATAAAAGCGGCTTTTAAGAGCCGGTGCTCGTTTGGAGACAGCTATAAGGCTAGGCGGTTAGGGAGACAGGAAGGTAATAAGGTAGGTAAAGTAAGAAATAGACAAGTATGTCGGTAGGTAATGATAATTGAATTCTAATTATTCTAATTACCCATATTGTAAACTATAGCCTGCCCCCTCCAACTACGATAGCACCGAAATTATTACACGTACCATATTTCCCATTTTTTCATCAATGTTTCCCTTCTACGAAAAAGTAAATAACTAGGGTGGTGCGATACGTCGGAGAGTGGGGGCATTCGGAAGCCGCTTCTTTTGTGGGTTAGTTGCCTTTGGTTTGATCAACTGCTGCCCATTTTACCGCCCGTTCGGATAAGATGTGCAAGTTGACCAAACCGTGGGCGACCTTCGCTTCGGGACCAGTGAGCATATTGTCTTGTGTGCACAGACAAAACGCCCCTCGGTCCTGAACCTCGGACGTCTGGTTAGACGAGGGGCTGGGGATGGGGAGTGAATATGGCAGTCGAAGGAGAAGGCAAGGGGTGGAGATATGAATATGGATGAGCTGACCGACCGTCCCGCCCATCAGAATCAGGGCTTCATCGATCGATTGGGTGGTAGAAGCCGGTCGTGGGAAAACTCGGCCGACGCATATTCGAACGGTCGATGGCAGAGTGCCAAGAGAGGAGAAAGAAGATTGGGAGACAACGCTGACACAAAGGTTGGATTCTAGTGATCCGGCAGTTCATTCTTTCATCGCCGAGTTCAAATGTTTTAGTAGTGTTCCTAGAGTAGTGTGTTGTGTCCGTAGGAAGAAACGGGAATAAACCAAAGGTTTATTATGTAGAAGCAACAATGGTAGACGAAGCGGGAAAGTAAGATATCCGGTGATGAGTCACCGGGTTATATAGGGTAACCTAGGAAGGTTCCAGAAGGAATAGAAGGTTCTGGAACAAAGTGGGCGGAGCCAACTAGGGGGAATAGAACAATCTAGAACAGGGTAGAACAGTCTAGAACAATGGGGAACAGTTACAGAATATTCCAGAATGTCATGGAACATTCTGGAATTACCTAGAATAGGCGAGGCCCTAACACCTCCCTCCTAAGATTGACGCTTACGGTAGGATTGGCGATAAGGGTCAACTTCGAACTTCGTCGGCGGGCGACGTTGGCGCGTCGGGCGTCCGGGAACGACGGGAGCAGGCACTGGCTGGGCAGGCGTCTGAGGAATGACAGCAGGGGCGACGATGGGCGGTAGAACGGCTACGGTAGGCGTCGGAGTGGCACGGGCAGCGGTCAGAGGCACATCGAAGGCGGTCATCAGTTCCTGGACGGCGTTGGGCGACGAACGAGGGCGCATCTGGTTAACGTGGCGCTTCCAGATGGTTCCATCGAGGAGGACGTCGTAGACGGCTTGTCCGAGGCGATGAACGACACGGGCAGGCGACCATCGAGGCTGGCCAGGACGGTAGTCGCGGACGTAGACGTTGTCATCAGGTTCGAAGCGGCGTGGCTTGGCTCCGTGGTGACGATTGAACTGGTTGGCCATAGGTGACTTGGCCTTGGTAGATGTCGAGTCGGACGGCTTCAGAAGATCGAGCGGATTACGGAGTTTCCTCCCCAGGAAGTTCTCAGCGGGTGAGCGTCCGTTGGGAGAACTGGCACACGGGGTGTAGCGGTAGGTGAAGAGGAACGTCTGCAGCGCTTCTTGAGTAGCTCCTTGTCCCTTGAGCTTCTGTAGAGTTCGCTTGAAGGTGTCGACGAATCTTTCAGCTTGTCCGTTGGACTGAGGGTGGAACGGCGGAGATCGGATATGTTCGATTCCAGAGAGGCGGCAGAACTCCTTGAACTCGGATGAGGTGAATTGGGTGCCGTTGTCCGAAACGAGGGTCTGCGGGTAGCCGAACTGAGCGAAGAGGCGCGTCAGCTCGCGAATGGTGGCGGTACTCGTGGTGGAAGACATAGGAATGACGTCGGGCCATTTGGAGAAGGCGTCGACGACGACGAGGTACATCTTTCCATCCAGAGGACCGGCGAAGTCGATGTGAACACGATTCCAGGGTCCATTCGGCCTAGGCCACGGGCAGAGCGTGTTTTTGATGGGTGCCTTGGCAGCTGCTTGGCAGCTACGGCAGGCACGGACGATGTTCTCCAGATCCTCGTTGATGTTGGTCCAGTAGACGTAGTCTCGAGCCAGGGACTTCATACGGTTGATTCCAGGGTGTCCAGAGTGTAGGGAAGAGAGGACTCGCTTCTGGAGCGGTGGCGGAATCACGATGCGGTGTCGGAAGAGGATGCATCCATTTTCGGTAGAGGGTGAGCGGCGAAGGACTGCGAATCTGGCGATGGCTGGGGAAGGTTTCTTCGGCCAGGATCCAGACTTGATGAGTCGCAGGACTTCGCTGAGGCAGTCGTCTTCGGTGGTGAACTTCTCGACTTCAGAAGAGGAGACGGGAAGGCTCTTGATCCTGTCGGTGAAGGCGACTTCGGCTTCTTGAGAGATCGATGCGATGACGTGGTCCTCGTCTGGCACTGCGGCAGAGGCGATGAGACGGGAGAGAGCGTCGGCTTGTCCAAAAGCGGTGGTGCTTCGGTATTCGATCTTGAAGTCGTAGGCGAGCAGCGTCAGACACCAGCGTTGGAGACGGTTGGCGGTGTAGACGGGAATGCCTTTCTTGCTTCCGAAAATGGCGAGGAGAGGCTTGTGGTCGGTGAGAAGGGTGAAGGAGCGTCCATAGAGGTAGCGGTGGAACTTTCGGACGGCGTAGATGAGTCCGAGTCCTTCTTTCTCGATTTGACCGTAGTTCTTCTCGGCGGCGGTTAGAGATCGGCTGGCGTGGAAGATAGCCTTCTCGGAACCGTCGGAGAAGCGGTGGGAAATAACTGCTCCGATCCCGTCGTTGGATGCGTCGGCGGCCACGATGATGGGTAGAGACGGGTCGAAATGAGTGAGGAGCAGGTCCGAAGTGAGCACTTCCTTTGCGCGGTTGAAGGCGGCGTCACAGTCGGAGGTCCAGCAGAACGGAACATCCTTCTTGAGCAGGGCGTCGAGCGGTGCACGAAGCTGGCGCATCTCGGAGACGAATGAACCGTAGTAGTTGATGAGGCCGAGGAACGATCGGACCTGGGCGACGTTCTTCGGAGGTGGCATCTTGGTGATGGCGTCGATCTTCTTGGGATCGGGCCGGCGTCCGGTGGCGGAGATCACGTTCCCGAGGTATGTGATCTGTGTCATGGCGAAGTTGCACTTGTCGATGCGGACGCGGAAGCCGAATGTTTGGATCCGGTGGAATAGGGCTTCCAGGTTGGCGTTGTGCTGTTCGGGAGTGTGGCCGGTGACGATGACATCGTCGAGGTAGGCAGCAACGCCGGAGAGTCCAGAGATCATGGAGTCGATGATCTGCTGGAAGATGCCAGGAGCAGACTTGACACCGAAGGGCAGGCGATTGTATCGGAACAATCCACGTTGCGTGTTGATCGTGAGGAGCTCCTTCGAGTCGGCGTCGACTTCGATTTGCAGGTAGGCGTCAACGAAGTCGATCTGGGAGAAGACGGTGCCGCCGTTGAGCTTGGTGAAGATGTCCTCCGCGGTGGGCAGCGGGTGCTGGTGCAACATCAGTGCGTCGTTGAGTCCAGTGGAGAAGTCAGCACAGAGACGCGTAGTGCCGTTGGCTTTCTTCACGACGACGATAGGTGCAGCCCAGGATGAGTGGTCGACAGGACTGATGACGTCGGCTTCTAGTAGACGGTCGAGCTCCTTGTCGATGAGAGGAACGGAGGCGTATGGAACGGGGCGCTTCTTGATGAAGACGGGTTGAGCGTCGGGCTTGAGGCAGAGCGATGCCGTCGCCTTGGTGCAGCGACCAAGTCCAGGAGTGAAGACGGAGGGAAACCTTGTCTTCAGTGAGGCGATCGTCTGTTCTCGGAGAGCGGAGGCGTTGATCGTCTTGACGGAGTGGATGTGGAACATCTTGAGGGCCTTCTCGAAGGGTGGAAGTTGTTTGATCCAGGGCATTCCGAGAAGGTCGTTGTCGTCGGTGACGTAGCAGACTCCAGAGCCGGTGTGCGAGCCTCCTTTGACGTCGTTGACTGAGAAATCGGCGTTGAAAGAGCCGTAGTTGGTCAGCGGGTGACCACTGGCAGTCTTGAGGGTGTCGGTGGAGGAGTGCAGCTGGGGGCATCCGAGATTCATCCAGGTGGGGCGGGAGATGAGCGTGACATCGGCGCCGGTGTCCAACTGGAGCAGAGAGGGACGTCCGTTGATGAGAACTTCCAGGTGCTGGTGGACGTCTCCTTGGTTGCCTTCGATGCTCTTCTGGTAGCGAGTGCGCGGCTTGTTGTGGTAGCTGGACCATGGAGGGGACTCCTTGCGCGTACCAGAGGTCTTCTTCTGAGGACAGTCCTGTTTCCAGTGCAGCCCTTGGTGGCAGATCGGACAGGGTGTCCGAGGCAGTGTGCGATTCGTCTTGGAGAATGGTTTCTTCTGGACGGAGTGGATCGCAGAGCGGGAGGCAGCTTCGACGATTTTGGAGTCGTCCTTGGCTGACTTCCACATGTGGTACTCCTTGCCGAGGTCGTCGATGGTGCACTTGTCGTCTTGGTCCAGTTTCCGGAGGAAGCGCAGGCGGAACTCGGCGAGTTCCGGGGCTTGGAAGGCGAAAACGAGAGCCAGGCACTCCATGGTTTCGGTCTTGATGTCCTTGAAGTTGGCTTCGGCGGACCTTGCCTTGACAAGGTTGATGAATCCATCGATGTCGTCGTTTGGAGAGAAGGACATCTTGAGACACTCGAAGCGGCGACGGAAGAGGGATTTCTTCGTTCCGAAGAGCGACTTGAAGATGTCGACAGCGTCGTCCCAGTTGTCCAGCTCTGAGGGCTTCTTCGGCATGATGTGGCGCGTGAAGCGAGCGTGGGCTGAGGCGTCGAGCAGTGAGATGAGGAGTCTCACTTTGGTCTTCTCGTCCATGGAGGTGCAGTCGTTGGCGAACACGTCCTCGTAGCGGCGGAACCACAGGTCGAAGGAATCTTCTTGATCTGGGTCGTAGACGAACTTGTCCATGCGCTTGTAGAGGCGGTCGAACAGCGACTCCGTTGAGGTGGTAGCAGGAGGGTCCGACATCTTCTTCATGAGAGCGGTGATCGTAGCTTGTTGGGCCATTAGCTGCTTCTGTTGTTCAGCCATCAGCAGCATGATGTCCTTCGTCGAGATGTCTTGGTCTCCCATGGTGTCGTGATGAGCGGTCCGTGAAGTATCCTGATCGCCAGTTGTTGTGTCCGTAGGAAGAAACGGGAATAAACCAAAGGTTTATTATGTAGAAGCAACAATGGTAGACGAAGCGGGAAAGTAAGATATCCGGTGATGAGTCACCGGGTTATATAGGGTAACCTAGGAAGGTTCCAGAAGGAATAGAAGGTTCTGGAACAAAGTGGGCGGAGCCAACTAGGGGGAATAGAACAATCTAGAACAGGGTAGAACAGTCTAGAACAATGGGGAACAGTTACAGAATATTCCAGAATGTCATGGAACATTCTGGAATTACCTAGAATAGGCGAGGCCCTAACATAGTGCGTGTAATATATGATACGCAGGCCATGTAAACAGCCAAATAGTCTGAAGGAGATTTGGCGAGGAGTAAAGCCTATTTGACGATTTTTCTGGCTATGAGGCTTAATTCAGATTGTTAGTGGAGCGAGGTTAGAAACAATCACTTGTTTAAGAAAACTTACGGTTAGGGTGAATCAGAGCATTTTATGGGAACTTTCAATAAGACAATATTGTTCGTCAATGATCATCTGCATTTGAATGTATACTTCTGCAGAATGTGAACCAAATTGTTTAGACGAAATGACTGTCCCGCCTCACTGGGGAATAAAATAATCTGATTAGTTAGGATTAGCCCTGACAAAAGTCTTGTCAGACGTTACTGGCTGGGGCAGGGGTGGCCAAACATCGGGCTCAACCCGGCCCGGGCCGAGAAAATTCCCAGGTCGGGCCCGGCCCGATCTTGCTACGATCGAGCAAATATGGTGTAGTGAAACGTGTTTGTGAAGGGTTTTTTTTTAAAAGTTAAGGTGTTGTTTTTTGTTTTGTTTTTTTTTTTAAATATTTTTTTTATATAATAAATTTAATGTATATGCATTTTTAGAGCTTAAAGGCACCGTCAGGGGCCTTTTCGGATTGGAAATGAATGGTATGCTAATCGAGTCATTTCAATTGAAATCATTTTCCCCAACACCGCTCCAGCCAACGGCCGTGCGCAAAATGCTTGCCAAGTTTTCTTCATTAACATACGATTTGGAAAAGGCCCCTTACGAGCCCTTTAATGACCAAAAATTTCACCTTAACTTGTCAATCGATTCTGATAACGGATCCACGGGCCGAAATCGGGCCTGTTCGGGCCGGGCCGAGAGGTTTTGGAGACGGGCCCGGCCCGCGACCAGCCCTGGTCTGGGGAGATTCCCACGCGTGGTCGTAAGCCTGTTGCGACGTCTAGTAAACACGCAGACACCAAAGGGTTGCGAAAGGTATTGCTTATAGGCGATTGTTATTCATCGCTAGCCATTCTTTTTTCGGTGTACTATGATTTGTTTTCGCAGTTTTCCATTTCTACGAAAAGCCATTGGAAAGTGGAAAACAGCCATGCTGAAAATTGCGGTAATTTTCGCTGTGTTCTATCGTCACGCGTTAGCATGTTGCCAAATGAATGCAAAATGAGCGAACGTTGGCTTAATGGCGGATTTTTAGGGGAAAAGAGTTACGGAACCACTTATTTCTACGGTGTAGTACGAAAACTTTTCAAACCTTACATGTCAAACACCAGATAAAGGCGGGCTCTCTAATCATACCTTGCGTTCAACTTTAGCTCCCGTCACGGCCTTTCCAAATGGGAACGCGTCAAAAATGGAAAAGGAACTTTGACAAGCCCCGCCCCATTTTCTGCATCTGGACAATGAGTCCCGCCACAAAAGGAGCTGATAAACAGCCGTTGAGTTGCAAAAAACCGCGCACTTGATAGTCTTGGCACTTTGCCAATGCATTCGTGGCGGGACCACGGTTTGGAATGGGCCCGTTGACAAAGTGCCAACGGCCGCTTTTTTGCATGTTGGAGTTCCTTCAAACGTTAAGGATGGAAAGGCCGTGCCGTAACTTTTTTTTAACGCAGCTCAGAGCGACCCTGCGTCTAAAATTTGGGCCGGTCCCGGATTTATAAGCTTTGCAACAGTCCACATTTGCAACAAAAAAAAACCCCAGATAGACCGGAATTACGCATTTTTGTGGAGTATGGAATTCCACATCTGTCAACTAGTTTCCCGTGAAGCTACATATAGCAGAGAATAGATTTTCCGACGGGTTGAATTGTGCAAATCCCATTCTTTCTTGGGTGAAGGCTCGGCTCCCCCCACAGTTACAAAAAGAAAATTCTTAAGCATTAATTTACTTAAATGATAAAAACATGCAGAGGGGATAGATCAGGTCATTGCATTAAGCGATTATAAAGCAAACTGATACACGAACTGCGAAAATGCACCCACAATCGGACACCAATAGACGAAGCTCGTATAAGTGAATGGAGGGACCCGGGCATGACCCACAGAGGATTACCCCCTACGGGTGGAAAAGATCACTGATTCACAACACAAGCACGGGTAAAGGGGCGAAGGGTTGGGGAGAAGAGGGGGCGAGGAGATTAGTGGTCTCCGTACTTCTCGGAGAGCTTGCCCAGCAGCTCCTTGTGAGCCATCTCGCTCTCGTCGGACACCTGGAACTGGAGGATCTTGCCGGTTCCCAGGCAGCTCTTGATGGCAGAGGCGGACGAGGCGTAAACCATCTTCTTCTTGATCGAGGCACCGTCGGGGCAGCTGAAATGGGGTAAATCAGGGATAGATTCAATAAAAAAAAATAATCAAATGATATAATAAGCAACAAAACTCACACTTGGAGGAAGACGATCTTGTCCATCTTGGAGGTTCCGGCGCCGACGCGAGAGCAGGTGAACTTGAAGTCGAACACGGCGTAGCGGCAGTCGGTGTAACCGTCAGTGCGAGTCTAAAAGGGTAAATGTAAAAAGGATAAAGGTATAAAAATTGAAATTACCAAACGGGACAAAAATCCCAGCTTTTAAAAATAGTAAGACAAACCTTGATGTCCTCCACGAACTTCTCGAAGGCAGCCTTGGAGGAGTCCTCGTAGTCGTCTCCGGAGAGGCCCAGCTCCTCCTGGGAAACAGCAGACTCGACGACAACCTCGCGGTCCTAAATTTAAAAATAAACTTTATTAATTTTAAAGAACTGTGGTAGACAGAATTCGCAAAATCCTGCAAGTTGCGTTGCGGTAGTAAGGTAACATTGCCGGTCATTAGTCTAGTCAAATAAAATTCTGGTTTTTATGAATATTGACACAATGCTCCAGACTTCGGCTGTTGACGTTTGAAGAACACGATGAATCCAGCAAAGTGCCAAGAAGAAGAATATCGGTTATTAATGGTTCCGACACGATGAAACCCAGTTGTTGATATTGGTTAAAACGACTGTCGTCCATCTTTAACCAATGCCAACAGCTTAATTCTGGTTTCATCTTGTCGGGACCATAAATAATCGATCTTCTTCTTGACACTTCGCCAAGGAAATGTCTACTGCCGCTCGCTCAAATTGTAAACAAGACTTTAAATCGTGGAATTTTGGACATACCTCTCAATACAGTTAAGGTATCAAGGTCAGGATCAAGAAAAGCACATAAACGGCATTCAACTACAACAAAAATTCGTTTTTATGAATATTGCGAAACCAGACAACTTCGGAGGTTAAAAACTATTTTCGAAACAAAAGTACACAAAAATATCTTGTCCTAAAAAATGCTGAACCCACCTCAATCTTGAAGATGATGTAGCGGTATTCCTTCTTTCCCTCGCTCAGCTTCTGGAAAGTGGTCTGGACGTCGGGGTTGACGATGACACCGGAGGAAGACATGATTCAAGGCTGAAATCGCAGTTAAGCAACCAATAAAAACAGAAAAGAAGTAGTAAGTATAGAACGGTCAAGAGCCGTTTTCGCATCTGAAAAGTAACAAAAAAAAATCTACTTCATTGAAACTGACAGTGAAAACTAACTAGCTAGAAGAGAAGCTCAAGGTCAAACCTTCACAACAAACGGTCCTGATTGGGAAAGATACACAATCTCACGGGTAGTTTGACTAAGATATCGAGTGTATTACGCCGAATGAGTTCTGGGAGAGGGGAGAAATCTAAAACCAGGCTAGTCACTGGAACCTATAAAGCGCTGAGAAGTGTGTCTGGGGAAGAAAGATCGAATATCTGGAAAATTCTAGGAGCGTTCCCTCTTAGTGCATGCGCCAGTTCCTCTCGGTGAGGTCCTTCTCGAGGTACTCCAGGAGAACGGCGACCAGCTCAGAAGCCTGAATTCAACGTAACTTACAAAACAAATCCACAGATACCTTAGCGTCTCCTCCGATGTCCTTGGTGTGAATCTTCTTCTCGACGAGCGTGCGGTAGAGCGCATCGGAGATCATGTTGGCGTGCGTGTGGAGTCCCAAGTAGCGGAGCATGTCAACAGCGGCGCGGATGAAGGCCGTGGGGTTGGCGATGTCCTGGCCAGCCAACGAGGTTCCAGTGTTACGGGTTCCCTGAAAAGGAATGATTTCTACATATTCCCAAATAAAACTGACAGTCTCGAAGACGGCGTACTCGTTTCCGATGTTCATTCCGGAGACGAGGCCAGGTCCTCCAACAAGTCCGCAGGCGATGTTGGAGATGATGTTGCCGTAGAGGTTCGGCATGAGCATGATGTCGAACTGCTGCGGGCGAGAGACCTTTAAAAAACAATAATAAACAAAAATAACGCAAAAACTTACAAGTTGCATGGAGGCGTTGTCCACAATCATGGCGTCGAATTTGATCTCGGGGTACTCGCGCTCGGCGATCTCCTTGCACACCTTGAGGAAGAGGCCGTCTCCGAGCTTCTGGATGTTGGCCTTGTGCACGGCGGTGACCTTCTTGCGGCCGTACTTGACAGCGTACTGGAAAGCGAAGCGAGAGATGCGCTCGATCTTGTCGCGGGTGACGATCTGAAATTTCATTTTTTTATACGGAAAACGTCAAGTACGATTAATCTCACACGCTGCGGCACAGGATATGCCTTGGCAAAAAGCCAGGGACAATCTTAGATATAATATGTCTTGACCAGGGACAATCCTAGATACAATGTCTTGATACGATGTGTCAGAATTCGCCTGTTTGCGTTCAGAAACAAAAAAGTTAAAATACTCTACGCCAAAGCTACAACGGTATATTTGGCTGCATACACGGCCTGAGTATCCTATATTACATGCTTTACTCTAGGCACCACATCAAAACATTGGCACGTTGTTCCGAATTAGTTTTGGCACGAACTATACCACACTTTACTAAAAAAAACACAGCTAGACACTGGCACATTTCGACGAAGTAGTTTTGGCAGCAAATAGATATGCTTAAGAACGTCAACGGGTAAATTCTGAAACTTCTCGTGGCAGGACCCAAACGCGACAAATGCAACCCTACAACGCTTTCACAATCACCTTGAGACTCTCGACGACTCCTTGGACGGCCTCGTGCTCGTGGCCAGAGTACTCTCCTTCCGTGTTCTCGCGGATGATAATCATGTCCATGTTCTTGTGGCGACTGGGGATTGTGGGAATAGTGGCGCAGTGCAGAACATTCGCGAAGAGGTCCAGCTCGCGGCGCAGCTCCAAGTTCCTCGACTTGAACTGGGGATCGTCGAATTTCGTCTCAATGTTTCCCTTGAGGGCCACTCCGTTTCTCCTGATGGCGATCAGAGCCTGCTCCAGGTCTTCCTCATTGTCCTGCTTCGAAGTGAGATTCACGCTCTCGAAATCCACGGGGACCTTAAAAATCAATATTTTGAGGTTCAGAAGGCATCGGCGTACCTGAGCAAAGCTGAAGATCTTCTCAACGTGGGCGAACATTTCGGGGCCAATTCCGTCTCCCGGCAGAACGGTGACGTTGTGGCGGCCTCCGTAACGAGCCAATTTTCTCTGGAAACAATTTTTTGTACGAAAATCACGAGGGAGAGACTGACATCGGCGTGTCCCAGGACGGGGGAACGGAAACGGAGCATCTCAGGATCGACGGCGGCAGCGGTGCCCATGAGCGCCCTCTGGGCAACCCATCCCCTCAACGAGTTCAGCGCCAGCGTACTCGGGGTAGCCATTCCGGAGATATTACCTTTAAAAAAATAATAAACGACTTAGAATACTAAGTAGGGATATGAAAATCAAAATATAAGTGACAACAAGCGACGTAGCTAAATCATGTTACCGTATGTAAAGCCAAAAGGCTTGGAAGGCATATACAAAGTGGGGCTTATGGAAACCAACATCGGCTCAAAAGGGATTTGAGACACCAGCTCCAGAAAAACTTCCCCGCAAAACAGCTTACACTCCGGCAAAACTTTCTCATACACCACTTTTTAAACGCCAAGTGAACGCTAGTGATGACACAAGCTACATTTACAGCTAAAATTTAAAACCTGACAATAGACTTGCACACCCCGAATTAATAAACATCCCGAATGTTACCAAAAAGTCAAAGCATGTCCTAATAACTACATATTTACAACCACACTTCAAAAAATAGAAAAACAAGTCTGTGGAATGTTCAACCTTTGTGATTGCATGGCTTCGTCATCAAAACTGAGCGAAATTCAGTATTTTTCAAAATTTTTTATCATTTTTACATTATTAGTAAATTTAATCATTAATAGACAGCAAGATAAACGATCAAACTAAGATCAAAGCGGGAAAAGATCCGAATCTTCCAAAACCGTTTTGAAACAAAGGTTTCCCGCCCAAAACGTCATACCCTACTTATTTCATAATTAATGGCCATATTTACTTTAATTATTCGTTTTAAATTTGATTTTTTGTAATAAACACCCGGAAACAATAAAAACAAATCAGTAAAGTGCGAAAATGATAGAGCAGTTGTCGCAAAACTCGCGAGCAGTGGAAATAAAAACCGACAACCTTAGCAGGTGACATTGCGTAAACGTCGGGCGCAAACGGTGTCATTCCCCCAACCAGTTGTATTTAACCCCGGAGGATGCTGCCGGCTACAGTTTTGCGGCTCGGCCGGCTGCCTGTTTTTAAATTATCTCCAGCCGGGTGTCAGCTACTTCCTGCCAGCCGGCGTCTTCTCCACCAGAATGTTCACCTGGTCAACGTATTCAAGGATCTGGACAAGGACCCCGACCGACTGAGTGTGGGTTTCATTGAATTTGCTTTTTTTGTCGTAAAAATAACTTAAATATACTTATATTTTATAGGAAGCGGCGAAATCGGTCATAAAAACCTTCGGAGAGGGAGATGACGCGACGAAGAAGGAGCTGTTGGTGCGTATGGCGGAGAACTGCGGTGTAAAGCACGACGCCCTGGGCAATGCCATCTCGTTGTACAATAAGGTGGGAATTTCGTTGTAAAATTTTGTTTAAATGGTGCAAAATTTTGCTTAAAACTCGGGGTGAAATTGCTCGAAAAGGGAATAAAGCACAAAAATTGACGAAAAAACGAACTGGATGCAAAATGGGAAGTTTCACCGGAAAAGGGAAAGCGGAATTTAATTTTGTTGCCGTGCGCGCGTAACTTTGACTTGGGTTTCGGAGTACAAACTACATTGCGCTTGGCAGAAAAAAGTCGTCTGAGCCTTGTAAAGTAAAGACATTGGGAAAAGTCATCTAAATCATCTAAAACCGTAAGCTGGAATCCGTTGGAAAAATACCTTTACGGTTTAATTGATATGACTGCTCGTACGAGCTGTCAATGGAATTGAAATTGATTTGTTTAATTGAAGTACACAAAGTGAAATTCGTGAGTTAAAATCGGGGTTCTTAAATAACGGGCCGGGCCAAGGGATTTTCGGGATGTCCCGAACCAATTTTTTTTTGTGTAAATCGGTACAATAATTTTTAACTGTTTTAAAAAAACCTTTTAATGTTTGTTACTAGCATATAAGTCAATTTTAGTTGTACAAAAAAGAATTTCATTGACCGGGATCGACAATCTGACTGGGTGGTCAAGGGTAAACGGGCCGTACAGGGCTGTTCGGCCCGTTTGGCCCGGGCCGGGCCGACCCAACCAAAAATTTTCAAAATGGCCCGGTCCGACCCATTAGAACCCCGGCTAAAATAAAATCAACGTAGTACCCTTATGGTCCCACAAAATAAACAAATTTCCTTCCAGAACCCTCTGATGTCCCATGAGGTGTTGGCTGCTGCCTCTCCTGTCCACTACCACCTGCTCCGAAGCGTTGGAAACCAATCGGAAGGCGTTAAGATGGTCTGCGAGATGAGGAAGGACCTTCTGGTGAGTTTTTAATTATTATTTTTTAAATTTGTATTTTTTAAAGTCGATGATGAAAACGACGGATGACAAGCACTTGGTCTCTCAGCTGAGGCGATTGGAGGAGTCGGCTCGCGACCTTCTCACCACGTGGTTCTGCCTCTCTAATCTCAAATTGAACCGACTCACTTGGCAGAGCCCGGGGGATATTCTTCAGAAGGCACGCCCTTTGTAATGTAATTTAGAATTTGATATTCAGATTGCAGAGTACGAGGCAGTTCATCCGATGCGGGGATTGCTGGATTTCCAGAAGAGACTCGGCACCCACAGGCGTTGCTACTACTTTTCTCATGAGGCCATGCCGCGAGAGCCGTTGGTTATGGTCCATGTGGCTCTTATGGACGACATTGGCGACAGCGTACAGGTGAGGATGCCTCTCTCCAGGGGTGGACGGCCCTGGCCCCGGCCCTAGGGCCGGGGCCCTAGGGCCCAGGGCTTTCAGGGCCTAGGGCTTCTAGGGCCTGGGGCCTATAGGGCTCAGGGCCCCAGGGGCTTGGGGCCGGCCCTAGGGCCTGGCAGGGCCTGCGCGGGAAGGTAAATTTTTTGAATATATTTTGGCGCCAAAGAGTATTTTGAACTACGACTCTTACGTAATTTTTTATTTATATCTTACGTAATTTTTTAAACAGTTTTTTTGTCCATCATTTTTATAAATTTATTTTTGTTACGTGTTAACTGCGTGCCCGGCAGGAAAGGAGTGAGATCCAGAGTTGATGGAATGGCCAAGGCGCTTATGATGATGATTGAAGCGCTTATGAAAACAGGAAATACTAGTTTGAAAATGGTGCTTTGCGGCCAAACCAGTTCTTCACAATCATGTTATTAATGTTGAATTGTAATAATTAGTTGTAATAAATGCCATTCGGTTTTAATTGGTTTTTTTAACAAAAAAAAACACATTAATAAAGTAATTCAAAAAAGCAAAAATAAGAAATTGCAGAAAAAAATAGTGAAAACATGACATTTTTTTGTGAAACATTTGAAAATTTTTCCTTGCCGCCCAACAAATACTATATTATTTAAAAAATACACATTCCCGCGCAGGCCCTAGGACCGGGCCCTAAGCCCTTGGGGCCTGGGCCCTATTGAGCCCTAGGCCCTTGGGGCCTGGGCCCTATTGAGCCCTAGGCCCTAGGGCCCCCAGGCCCTAAGGGCCCAGGGCCCTATGAAAGCCCTTAGGGCCGGCCCTCGTCCACCCCTGCCTCTCTCTCTCTCTCTCTCTCTCTCTCTCTCTCTCTCTCTCTCTCTCTCTCTCTCTCTCTCTATTTTACCCCTGATAATCTAATCTTTTTTAGGACATAATGAGCGGAAAAGTGGACAAAAGTCCCGAGTCCCAGCATTCCACAGCCATTTACTACTCGATCACCTCGACTCAGAAAGGTACGTTTTATCCGTCCCCCTCCATAAATTAGCATGTTTTTTTAAAGGACTGGCTGGAATCGACCTCGGGAATCTGTTGATCAAGCGCGTGGCTGCGCAGATCAGCGCCGATGTTCCCTCGGTCTCCGTTCATTCGACTCTCTCGCCCATTCCCGGCTTCAGGGCTTGGCTCATTCGATCCCTCAAGGGGCATTCCGAGTACGGTAAGTTGTGAAATACGAGTTGGTGTAATACGTAGAGATGCAGAGAGAGATTGAGAGTAAGAACGACGGAGAGAAATGCAGATTAGCCCCAAAGTTGGGTGGAAAACACTATAACTCTGCTAGGTTGACGTCATGGACTCCATTATCCCTCTGCGTCTTTACCTTTTCTGGCCTTTCTCTTTTTCTCTTACCCGTAGTACTCACGGGCCGGGCCGACTTGAAAAAATCCTCGTCCCAGCCCGTCTACTCGGACAACCTCGTCAAACTGTCACTCACGCGACCCAGGTTCGATCCATAGGTAAACGTGAGGTGCTTGTGCTACGTAATTCGGCGTTTGGTTGAAAATGGTAACCAGAAATTAACGGAGGGCCTACGTTGGCGCCGAGGCACTATTTGGAGGGCCGGTGGGGGCAATAATTCGGGGTCGGGGTTGAATAGGTGGAATAGTACCCATTATTTAAAAATAAATATATAAATAAACAAGATAATACAAAAGGGTATTTCTGAATTTACCGTGGAGGAAAACATACATAAGAACGTTTTTAGTGTAAAATATGGCCTCTGGAAACAATTTTGGGGTCATAGCTGGACATGAGGTGCTTGTGGTACCTACGTAATTCGGCGTTTAGTTGAAAATGGTAACAAACATTTAATAGAAGGCTTACGTTGCCTCCGAGGCACCATTAGGGGGGCTTACGCATCGAGTCCCCAAACGCTCCCTGTCCGGTCATGTTTGGGGCGCTCCCCCAACCCACATAGCACCGGTTAAAAAAACGAAGTAAGCTGAAATAAAGATCTAATGCAATTTTAAATTGACAAGTTTACAAACCGGGCCGAAACAGGTTGGCCCTTACCGTGAGAACTATGCTCTTATCCAAATGATTAATTTCAGGAAGTGTCGTTGGTCCCCGTGCCTTGGAGTTGGTCGCAAACCTCACCGGAAAGCAGCAGTCGGCTGAAGAAGCGACTCAGCTCATTCTCAAGGTTTTCTTTTTTTTCTTTTGTTGTGTTACAATAGTTTTAGACCGTTTCCAACACTCGAATCTCGCTGGAGCAGTTGGAGCCCCTGCGCGAAGTGCTCCTCCACTTCTGTGCCAAGTACCTCCACGAGGCGAAGAGAAATGGATTCGCTCTGAACCCAGTCGGTTGGTAAATAAGGAGAGATAGAGGGGTTTAGAGAGAGAGAGAGAGACAGACAGACAGAGACAGAGACAGAGACAGAAAGAGTGAGAGAGAGAGATAGAGAGGGAGAGAGAGAGAGAGAGAGAGATTGGCAGAGACGCAGAAAAATATTTCAGCCAATTTCCATCTTCGCAACGGCGCCGAGTTGTACCGTCTGAATTGGATGGGTGACGTCAGCCCGCGCGGCCTGAACAACAGTCTGGGACTCATGGTTAACTACCGGTTAGTGTTAACTAAATTAATCGATATTATCGCAATGGCCAAATCCGAATATTGCCAAAATGCCCTAAGGCAGCGGATGTGAGCTAATCAGCCCAAGACAGCGAGCAAATCGCAGAACCGCAGCCAGAGAAATGCTTTTTCCCCGGTTGCCCGGCGCTTAACGAAAGCTTTGTAAATACCGCGTGTTTTATATTATCATAACCTACAGTTTTCCCATAATCTAGTCCATTAAGGTACTACCTGGACCGCGTCTCTCAGAACAGTGCCACGTACACGCGTCAGAAAGTGATCGCCATCGACCAGCAGGTCCTCTCCCTCCTGTGATTACTGTATTTTATGGGTACTGTAACGTGTATATCAATAGAATGATATAAATTTCTTGCCTATTTCCTTATTCTATTGTTATTTGGGATTTTATCCAATATTGCCTTTTGTTAATCGACAACTATTGCTTGATTTGTACGTGTTTAGGCGATTCTAGTCGATGATGGACCCATTTAATACAAGTAAGTCTTAGTTTATTTTGGGTTAAGGTATTTGTTTAGGTGTCGCCAGCACCAGCTCTCGTCTGAGCAGTAGCTCCAGCGTGTCCTTCGCCGACGACTGGGAGTTTTCCAAACTGGCCGCCGCTCACGGCATTCAGCGTGAGTTTACAATGTCAAATTTGGGAAGATCCAAACTGGCGCTATATACAAAAAACTAGTTTTTATTCCAATTCGTCTACTTCACGGGGGGTGTGCGAGTGCACTCGGACCTTTATTATTCCTTGCCGAGTTTTACCAACGCTTTTGCTCAATTTCGAGACTTTCGTTCTGGGACCCTTATTGACACGCGGTTGAGTCACCGCCGTTTCCGCGTAAAGGGGCGAGTGCACTCATTCCTTTCAAAAGAATCGCTGTGACTTTCAAATTCTTTAAAGAGAGAGAAATGTTTGATCCAATTTTAGTCCATATTCGATTTTGCGGTTTTTATTGTTATTCCGCTTCTATTGCCATCATTTTTTCTTCTTCGAAAGGTTGAAAATTTGTTCGAGGGGGTAATGCGACATTCTGTATTCTGTTATCCGTTTCAGTGGTGATTCATGTATTTTTGCCAGATTTTCTTCATAATTTTTTGTATCCTTAAAAAATGGATAAAAGTAGAATTTTTGTTAAATCCAAGAGACCGAGGAAACATGAAAGTCATGCTCGGCTGGTAAAAATACTGGTGCGCGACAGCTTAAAAAATCGGTTGAATAAAGTTTTTTTTCTATAGTAATCATACGCATTACCTCTCGAACAAATTTTCAAACTTTCGAAGAAGAAAAAATGGCAATAGAAGCGGAATAACAACAAAAACCGCCAAATCGAATATGGACTGAAATTGGATCAAACATTTCTCTCTCTTTAAAGAATTTGAAAGTCACGGCGATTCTTTTGAAAGGAATGAGTTAGCTGCAGAAATAACTTAACCGTTCTTATGCATTTGACTGCGGAATTCCGCTAAAAACCCCTGTTGAATTCGACCACAAATCAGGGAATTAATATAAGTTCAAAAATGGATTGTTTGGGCCAAAGGAAGGTTCTAGGACAATCATGACTCAATTGTGAGATTTTTTTTAAAGTCCTACTCGAGTTTACCAGAGTGTGTCTTTTACCTCTTATTTTCAGGCACTGGCGTGTGGGAAACGGCTGCTTCTCCGTCGCCTCCCCCTGGCACTCCCGGACAGAAGAAGAATAAGAAGCAGAAAAACAGGATCTTAATTCAGAAGCCCCGCCCGGAGTATTATGGCCAGTACGACGGGTTGGAGGAGGCTCGGCCGGTCGAAGAGGTACTCGCGCCTGTGCCGGAGGTAGCCCCACTGGCTGCCAAGGTGGCCAAGTTCGATCTCTACTTGGAGACTCGTGAGTTTCTCTCTCTCTCTCTCTCTCTCTCTCTCTCTCTATCTATCTAAACCCTCTTTTTCAGTCCCCGAAGAGCAGAAACCCGTGGCCATGAAAATCGCCGAAAACTTCAAATCCAACCCCTCCGTCTTCGTTTTCCCCTCCAGCAGCCTCATCTCTTCGATGATCCCGTTGCCCAGCTGCTTTCAGCCCGCGGATTCCACCGATCCTTTCACCTTCGACCCATCTGAATCCAAATTGGTATATATTCTCGTCCTCCCTTTGTGTAACTCCATTTCTAGAACAATCTTTTGGCTGACTCCGCCCCTACCAACTCCGGTTCTATCGCCATTCCCGATTGGCCACCTTCCAGCTCCATTAGCACAACTCAGGTTGGGGATTTTTCTTGTATCTCATAAAATTTTACATTTCCAGAGGCTTCAAAAGAAGAGGTCGTTTGAGGAGGTACTCGTCGGATTGCAGGAGGGAGACGGCGCCACGCGCTGTTTCGGACACATTGTGGCCGATTCGCTCAAGGACAAGCCAGCCGGGGAGAGGTAGAGCTTTGAAATTATCATAAAATGTCTCAATTTCAGAGTGGCTCTGGCTCAGGAGATCTGGACGATGCTGACCAGTCCCAAGAGGGTGAAACTCTCCAGCGATTGATGATATCACATGGTCACTTATGAATGTTGTACACATGTGGTGATGACAAATGAAGGTTTTATTTTCAATTAAGATACTATCCCGCGAAAAGTCGAAAAGGTTTCTCATCAACGACATTGGTGTTGCACTTGCATTTTAGGGAAATACAATATTTGTCCTACCAGAATTGCTTTTCCCCCCTTTCGGCCCCCTGACAACTTAGAACAAACAGCTTTCAAGTTTTGTAAAATTACAGTGCCGTAAAATTACAGAGAATCCAGAACACACTTTTTAGTTTTCGCTAATTTTACTTCTTGGCAGATTCGCAAATGTAACCCTGACGCAGTATTGCGTACGTATCCTAAAACACATGATTTTTGTACGCAAATTCACGTCTGGTGTCATTAGCACAGAGCTAAGAGTGAAATTGGGCGAAGTAGCATTAACGACTACTATACCTATTTAATGTACCGAGGTAAAACAATTCGATTGTAAATAAAAATTTGGTAGTACTAGCGCAAGCACCGCCAATCGAGGGGCGTGGCCTAAATTTAGAATGGCGTGTACGCGACATGGAAGCCAAATAGTAGATTTTGAACTATTTTGTGATTTTGTAGAGATTTTTTGGCTGTGGCTTACGTTTTTTTCAGCGGTAGGATTCTTTTGGCTGTGGGCAGGCTGTCTTAAAAACCCGTTTTTTGGAAGATTTGCTAAGAAATTGACATAGAAGAAGTACAGTTTTTTTTATTTTATGTATTTTATTTAATATAGTTTATTTTGTCGTCGCAACCAAACTTTTCTTTCAACCACGTGTTCTGCAGACAATGTAGGCCATTATCATAAACCCGCATCACTGGCCCGTGTCGTCTTCGTTGAGCTTTTATAACCTGAAGGAAATAAATTTTTGATTGTAATTACACGCACCTTTCACCCAACGGCAGTTGCCCACTTGAATCAGACTTCACTACCCTTTTTGAACTGAATACCTGGTAGGCTGTCTCTAATTCCTCTCAAAGCTCGTCGCATTCGGTGGCGTATGGTTTTATTTATAAAGAGTTGGACCCATACTTGGAGGCAGATTATTATCTCCATTTCGTGGAACCTAAAAGAAGATTTTTCTTTTAAATTAACCTTATGGGTGTGCATTGAACTGCTTATAGAGAAACTAGGATCGAATCGGTTAAACGTTATGTGAAACTTTTCTTAAAGAAAACTCACCACCACTCAGTTACAAAAAGGATGACCGAAATGTTGTTATGAAAATGAGCAAGGCCATAGATTACAGCACGAATGAATTCCACAAATAAGGGGAGGGAAGAGATAATGGCACAGAGAAGGAGGCGGCGCTGGGCTATCTAAATATGTTTGGTTTTGTCTCTCTGTCTCTGTCTCTCTGTCTCTCTGTCTCTCTCCTCTCTCTCTCTCTCCCTCTCTCTCTCTCTCTCTCTCTCTCTCTCTCTCTATCTCTCTCTCTCTCTACCAACCGCTCTTCTCCTTTTAATCATCGTCTGACTTCGTCTCCACGCCGCTGCATACATCACACAGCAAAATGACACAACAATGGTTACACTTGTCAATATAAGGAATGTGTCAAACTGTAAAAATAAATGGTGAGCAGTTTCATAACATGTTGGAAAGCCGTTTGGTGTTATCATTCAGCTTACCGAATAAATAGAACCAGCGAGCATTTGAATAATTCCGTTTTCCAGTTGCACAAAGTAAATATTATCCAAATGAAAAATTGAATAGGGAATAGTTACGGCAGCACTTCCAACCCATACGCTAATTATCCATGTCAAGGTTCTTTTTCGGTTCCAAATCTAAGCAACCTTATTTTATTTCTAAATCCGAAACTTGCCTGTTTTTGTCTTGATGGCCAACGAAAGGCGGTGAATCGGTTGTAGGCAATGGGGATGTGAGCAGCGTAGGTATTGGTCCGTAGGAACATTAAAACGCTGTAGGAAAGCCAAGGAAACATGGACATCTTAAAGAAAAGATGTTCAGAGAGATATTTTGAAATAATGTGTCACTCACTCACTCTCTCACTCACTCACTCACTCACTCACTCACTCACTCACTCACTCACTCACTCACTCACTCACTCACCTGCTCTGAGAAGATGCCAAAATAGTTGTATTTCCTAGGTCTCATTACGAGCTCAATCCACAAAAACATCAAAATATCAGCTGCCGCATGTGAGAGGAGCAGCCAATAATAGGCGGAATGGAATGCCCGAGGATTGGAGATAATTGTCGCAATCATTAGGATGTATAGAAACATAGAAATATAGCCGAACGCCATGACGCCCAAGTGTTCCATGGGAAATGGAGACATCGGCTTAGCAAACGAATTAATCTGCAATGGATCGTGTTTAAATGATCAATCGTCAGGTGCAAACGACAGGGTATTAGGCTGATGGGCATGTTGGCGGAAAAGGATTCATCAAATGCACCTGGAATTGTCTGTGTTGTTTGGTCGTCAAGAAATGGGGAGGGAGGAAAAAGTGAAAGATAAGATATAGTTTAGTTGCAGAGGGAAGGGGAGAGAGAGAGAGAGAGAGAGAGAGAGAGAAAGAGAAAGAGAGAGAGAGACAGAGAGAGAGAGAGAGAGAGAGAGAGAGAGAGAGTGAGATGGCATTAATTAAGATAGCTTCAGCAAAACAGGTTAATACTACGGATTATATGAGCGTGCTTTTCGATTGACATTTTCGCAGACAGACATTTTGCAGGAGCTTCTCCTAATGACATACTTTGCATGTAGGGCTCCGATTGTCTAGAAAATTTGTTGAGGCATTTGCCCGTAAAAAAATTTATTTCGCGTAATTTCCGCCCGTATACCATTGAAAATGAAATGAAAACCCCCCTTACTGGCCATTTAAAGCGCTCGTAAGGTGCCTTTTCAGAATCGTATGCGAAGGAAGACTTGGTAGGCATTTTTCGTATAACCGTTGGCTGCAGCGGTGTTCGAGAAAATGATTTCAGTTGAAATCACTTGATTTGCATACTGGCCATTTCCAATCCGGAAAGGCCCCTGAATGTCCCTTTAAAGGGATCGTCAGGGGATTTTCACGCTCATGCAAATCAGATGCTAGAGATCAACCATGGCAGCGAGCCGGCCCACTCCCCAATTTTTCACAACCCGACCAAAGATTTATGCTATATTTCAGTGTAAAAACTACAAATAACAAAAAAAAATTTCGGGCCGGCCCTAGCTGGCACAAAATTTTGTCATGCATCCTTGACAAGTATTATATGAACAACCGTTTTCTGAAGCAATGCTGGCAAAAATCATTTGGAATGGCGTAATTTGAATACGGTTCAAATCTGTTTCGAAATGTAGCCGTTTTGAAAAGTATAGTGATAGTCGCTTTGAAATGGAAATTCTGTCTTGTGTGATTTGCTGAAATGTGTTTTTATTGATGAAGGAGTTTCATTGAACGACATTTTCCAGAATTCCCAATCAAAAGATTGAATTGAATGATATAGAATTGAATTGAATGATAAATGATATGATATAGATAGAGACTAGGAAAGAAAAAGAGAGAAAAAGAGGGAGATATAGAGAGTTAAATAGTGAAAATACAGAGAAGGGGTAACATTCCCTGGAGGTTTAGTTCCATCTTGAAAAATGCTCGCTGCTCCTCATTAATTAGCGCGAAAAGTCGAAAAGGTTTCTCATCAACGACATTGGTGTTGCACTTGCATTTTAGGGAAATACAATATTTGTCCTACCAGAATTGCTTTTCCCCCCTTTCGGCCCCCTGACAACTTAGAACAAACAGCTTTCAAGTTTTGTAAAATTACAGTGCCGTAAAATTACAGAGAATCCAGAACACACTTTTTAGTTTTCGCTAATTTTACTTCTTGGCAGATTCGCAAATGTAACCCTGACGCAGTATTGCGTACGTATCCTAAAACACATGATTTTTGTACGCAAATTCACGTCTGGTGTCATTAGCACAGAGCTAAGAGTGAAATTGGGCGAAGTAGCATTAACGACTACTATACCTATTTAATGTACCGAGGTAAAACAATTCGATTGTAAATAAAAATTTGGTAGTACTAGCGCAAGCACCGCCAATCGAGGGGCGTGGCCTAAATTTAGAATGGCGTGTACGCGACATGGAAGCCAAATAGTAGATTTTGAACTATTTTGTGATTTTGTAGAGATTTTTTGGCTGTGGCTTACGTTTTTTTCAGCGGTAGGATTCTTTTGGCTGTGGGCAGGCTGTCTTAAAAACCCGTTTTTTGGAAGATTTGCTAAGAAATTGACATAGAAGAAGTACAGTTTTTTTTATTTTATGTATTTTATTTAATATAGTTTATTTTGTCGTCGCAACCAAACTTTTCTTTCAACCACGTGTTCTGCAGACAATGTAGGCCATTATCATAAACCCGCATCACTGGCCCGTGTCGTCTTCGTTGAGCTTTTATAACCTGAAGGAAATAAATTTTTGATTGTAATTACACGCACCTTTCACCCAACGGCAGTTGCCCACTTGAATCAGACTTCACTACCCTTTTTGAACTGAATACCTGGTAGGCTGTCTCTAATTCCTCTCAAAGCTCGTCGCATTCGGTGGCGTATGGTTTTATTTATAAAGAGTTGGACCCATACTTGGAGGCAGATTATTATCTCCATTTCGTGGAACCTAAAAGAAGATTTTTCTTTTAAATTAACCTTATGGGTGTGCATTGAACTGCTTATAGAGAAACTAGGATCGAATCGGTTAAACGTTATGTGAAACTTTTCTTAAAGAAAACTCACCACCACTCAGTTACAAAAAGGATGACCGAAATGTTGTTATGAAAATGAGCAAGGCCATAGATTACAGCACGAATGAATTCCACAAATAAGGGGAGGGAAGAGATAATGGCACAGAGAAGGAGGCGGCGCTGGGCTATCTAAATATGTTTGGTTTTGTCTCTCTGTCTCTGTCTCTCTGTCTCTCTGTCTCTCTCCTCTCTCTCTCTCTCCCTCTCTCTCTCTCTCTCTCTCTCTCTCTCTCTCTCTCTATCTCTCTCTCTCTCTACCAACCGCTCTTCTCCTTTTAATCATCGTCTGACTTCGTCTCCACGCCGCTGCATACATCACACAGCAAAATGACACAACAATGGTTACACTTGTCAATATAAGGAATGTGTCAAACTGTAAAAATAAATGGTGAGCAGTTTCATAACATGTTGGAAAGCCGTTTGGTGTTATCATTCAGCTTACCGAATAAATAGAACCAGCGAGCATTTGAATAATTCCGTTTTCCAGTTGCACAAAGTAAATATTATCCAAATGAAAAATTGAATAGGGAATAGTTACGGCAGCACTTCCAACCCATACGCTAATTATCCATGTCAAGGTTCTTTTTCGGTTCCAAATCTAAGCAACCTTATTTTATTTCTAAATCCGAAACTTGCCTGTTTTTGTCTTGATGGCCAACGAAAGGCGGTGAATCGGTTGTAGGCAATGGGGATGTGAGCAGCGTAGGTATTGGTCCGTAGGAACATTAAAACGCTGTAGGAAAGCCAAGGAAACATGGACATCTTAAAGAAAAGATGTTCAGAGAGATATTTTGAAATAATGTGTCACTCACTCACTCTCTCACTCACTCACTCACTCACTCACTCACTCACTCACCTGCTCTGAGAAGATGCCAAAATAGTTGTATTTCCTAGGTCTCATTACGAGCTCAATCCACAAAAACATCAAAATATCAGCTGCCGCATGTGAGAGGAGCAGCCAATAATAGGCGGAATGGAATGCCCGAGGATTGGAGATAATTGTCGCAATCATTAGGATGTATAGAAACATAGAAATATAGCCGAACGCCATGACGCCCAAGTGTTCCATGGGAAATGGAGACATCGGCTTAGCAAACGAATTAATCTGCAATGGATCGTGTTTAAATGATCAATCGTCAGGTGCAAACGACAGGGTATTAGGCTGATGGGCATGTTGGCGGAAAAGGATTCATCAAATGCACCTGGAATTGTCTGTGTTGTTTGGTCGTCAAGAAATGGGGAGGGAGGAAAAAGTGAAAGATAAGATATAGTTTAGTTGCAGAGGGAAGGGGAGAGAGAGAGAGAGAGAGAGAGAGAGAGAAAGAGAAAGAGAGAGAGAGACAGAGAGAGAGAGAGAGAGAGAGAGAGAGAGAGAGTGAGATGGCATTAATTAAGATAGCTTCAGCAAAACAGGTTAATACTACGGATTATATGAGCGTGCTTTTCGATTGACATTTTCGCAGACAGACATTTTGCAGGAGCTTCTCCTAATGACATACTTTGCATGTAGGGCTCCGATTGTCTAGAAAATTTGTTGAGGCATTTGCCCGTAAAAAAATTTATTTCGCGTAATTTCCGCCCGTATACCATTGAAAATGAAATGAAAACCCCCCTTACTGGCCATTTAAAGCGCTCGTAAGGTGCCTTTTCAGAATCGTATGCGAAGGAAGACTTGGTAGGCATTTTTCGTATAACCGTTGGCTGCAGCGGTGTTCGAGAAAATGATTTCAGTTGAAATCACTTGATTTGCATACTGGCCATTTCCAATCCGGAAAGGCCCCTGAATGTCCCTTTAAAGGGATCGTCAGGGGATTTTCACGCTCATGCAAATCAGATGCTAGAGATCAACCATGGCAGCGAGCCGGCCCACTCCCCAATTTTTCACAACCCGACCAAAGATTTATGCTATATTTCAGTGTAAAAACTACAAATAACAAAAAAAAATTTCGGGCCGGCCCTAGCTGGCACAAAATTTTGTCATGCATCCTTGACAAGTATTATATGAACAACCGTTTTCTGAAGCAATGCTGGCAAAAATCATTTGGAATGGCGTAATTTGAATACGGTTCAAATCTGTTTCGAAATGTAGCCGTTTTGAAAAGTATAGTGATAGTCGCTTTGAAATGGAAATTCTGTCTTGTGTGATTTGCTGAAATGTGTTTTTATTGATGAAGGAGTTTCATTGAACGACATTTTCCAGAATTCCCAATCAAAAGATTGAATTGAATGATATAGAATTGAATTGAATGATAAATGATATGATATAGATAGAGACTAGGAAAGAAAAAGAGAGAAAAAGAGGGAGATATAGAGAGTTAAATAGTGAAAATACAGAGAAGGGGTAACATTCCCTGGAGGTTTAGTTCCATCTTGAAAAATGCTCGCTGCTCCTCATTAATTAGCGTTCTTTGCAGTTAAACCTTCTGCCAGACAGACATTTGCAGGAGCTTCTGCTAATGACATACTTTGTTCACTTCATGGTTGTACTTTTACAGAAAATCTGCTAGTGTTTGAGAAAGGCGTTAACTTCGAACTCTGCAACATTTGTAGATGCGCGAATGAAAAGAACGAAGAAAAGTCAAAGATTGTTGTGCTGTCACTTTTTAAACCGCACGTTCTCCAAATCAAGCCGATTAGATAATGATATCATTTTTTTATTTAAAGGTTTCTAAATGGCTTTTCCAATAATGTAAGTGAGCATACGAGGAAAAAATCTTGCCACAGGTGGAAGTTACGTGACGCACGGAAAAACACCCTGCGTCGCCCAGCAAAACGTTCCATTATTTGCTTATTCTCTTGTTTCAGAGTGTTTTTGAAAACATTTTTAACGAAGATGGAGATGAATAACCGGAGAGTACCGGAAAGAACGGCAGACTGGAGACAATTGAATATGGGGGCAATCAAATCAAATGAACTGGCGACTCAAAGAAATAGGTAAGAATGGGACAAAAGGTAGTATTTGGAAGGGCAGTTTGAGGTGGAAACGGACAGACCAAAGAGGGTGAATGAGAGAATCGTGAAAAGAATAACGACTTTTGGGCTCTGGTAATTCGCAATTGTGTTACACTAAAATACAAAAATACGATCCACGGCCTTTCCAATTGATAACTCGGGTGGCTTCAAAAATAGTACTGGAAGTTTGCCTGCCCCGTTTTCCGCGTTTGGACAAAGAGTCCCGCCGCGATAAGCGCTGAAACCCCGCGTATTCATTGCAAATCGTTGCATTGGCAGTTCGCCAATACTATTCGTGGCGGGACCAAGGCAACCTATAACACTTTGTTCTGGCTATTGGCAAAGTGCCATTGGCCGGTTTTTTGGCAGCTGGGGTTCCTTCAAACCTTAAAAGGACAGTAAGGCGGGTTTTAAAACAATGGCTAAATTAAGAGAGAAAAATTCAGTGATATTGAAAAAATATATGATTAGCGTGAAAATCCGCTCCAAAGTCCCGAAAAACGGGTCTCCGTCTACAGATTTGTAGACGGCCTGTACGCCCTGCGTGTCTGGCGTTTACAAGGCATGCTAGGGAGCCAAAATTCATTCAAATTGGATGAGGCAGCCCAGGAAATGCGGAGGGTGCGAGGCAATTTAGCATAGTTTATTCGCATAATTTCCGACCGTATACGAAAGTGAAATGAAAACCCTCCTGACTGCACCTTTAAGGAGGGAAAGACCGTGTATCACGGATCCGAAAAAGAAACCTTCAAGAAATTCCAAATTTGTAGTTCTGGGAATTGGGATAAACGATTAACGTAAAAGTTTAAATGCTTAATATGATTTGTAAAACTAAAATTAGGGTTTAATCCGCTAAATTCCTGGTCATCGTCCTTGGGAGAAGTTTCAATAAACGTTCGCATCAACTAACTAATGAACGTGCGAAAAATGAAGACTCAGACACTTTTCTGGGTCACCTGGGCCCCGTTTTAGTTTTTTTATTGTTGGTTTACAGAAAAGTTTTCGAACACAGTACCTGCTGTTAGAATGAGTATGTTAACTATGCAACATGTTTGTTACAAACGAGCACAGTTGATTGGGTTTTCGAGTATCTTCAAACAAGAGAAGTGTTTTCGTGCGCAAATCAGCGGAATAAGTTTAAAGTTCGGTCAAGCGATGCTGCAGGCACAACTAGTTGCAAACGGAGAAAATATCACGCTTTTAAAACTTTTACCAAATGTATCTTCATATTTTCCCAACTTTGGAATCAACTTTGTGTCTGTTTTTGTTTGTATTTAACGCGAATTTCCGCCTGTTTGCATTTTTTACCATGAAAAGCGGACAAACCAGACCAAAAAAACGCGGATGTTGTAAAAAAAAAAACCTGGGTAAGAAAATTATTCGAAAAAAAAAGTGATGCTGAAGTGGCTCTTTAATACTGAAAGAGCAGTAGATCCTTAGAAAACCGATTTTTTACAACATCCTCTTAATTTTATAAATGTGCGTTTAGGAAAACCAAAAAGATTAAACCTGCGTTCATACGGAGAATAACCGCATGCTTAGCCGCTGAATAAGTGGCCCTTTCGATTAAAGCAAATTATGGAAATGTAAAGGATATTTTTGGCATTCTTTACCCTTTCACCTTTATTTTATTTCTAATAAGTAGTAATCGTAATGTTTTTTTGTAATCTTCCCGGAAGCAAAAATCAGCAACTTCTTGGGTTTTGGTCAAAAAATATATCGCAACTTTGAACAAAAAGAACGGCTTGAATGTTTTTTTTTGGAGAATATATCTGCCAATGATGAAAAATATAACGTAAGTACCAATAAAACTAATCCTGTAAATTTTAAACAACCACGTTATCTTTGTCATTTCTTCAGGAAAGAAGTACATATGTTTAATCTGTTTTTACAGGCAAGCAAATATTTTACAATATTAAGAACAAATAAAGAAAAGTCACAAAAAATAATACAAAAAATGAAAAATGTTTTTATTGTTTACACGTATCCAATTTCAAAGTATTCACATGTTGACTGACTAGCAGCATGACTTAGAGAAGTTGCGTCAAAGCTATTCACTGAAGGAAAATGAAGCCCCGACTGATTACTTTTCAACAGTGAAACAGAAAAAAAATTCGTTTAAAGGGACAGTCAGGCGGGTTTTACAACATTAGCTCACTTAAGAGAGAAAAGTTCGCAGATCATAAAAATGTATATGACTATGAGTCGAAAAGTTACAGTTTTCGAGAAAATACGCTTCAAAGTCGTCAAAAAAGGGTCTCCGTCTACAGATTTGTAGACGGGCAGTACGCCCTGCGTGTCCTGTGTTTACAAGGCATGCTAATGAGCCAAATTTCATTCTAATTGGCTGAGCGAGTGCTGGAAACGAGGAAGGTGCGAGAAAATTTAGCATTCCTAATCCGCAAAATTTCCGACTGTAGCCGATCGAAATGAAATAAAGATTAAGTCTTAATCTTTTTTTGAAATAAAGATTAAGACCCTACATAAAGTAAATATTTATGTTTAAAGCTAAAACAAGAAATGATCGTTTTTGACTCAATAGTATACGAAAACGTTCTAAAAATAGAAAAAAAGGAAACAAAAAAGAAAAGGCACCGAGTTTCTCGTTCCGTTTTTTCACCACTGAAAACAGACAAATAATCTTGAGCTTCAATTAGTTCGTGCCCTTTTCAGCTTTTGCTTAAATTAGTGCCTTTCTTCTAACACCCGGTTTTCGCAGAACCAAAATATCAAAAAATGAAAAATGTTGCTTAAAAGTATTCAATTTCGAAGTATTCATGTTGTCTGACTAACAACGTGAAAGAGAGAAGTTGCGTCAAAGTTATTCACTGAAGGAAAACGAAGCCCCGCACTGATTACTATGCGACAGTGATTCAGAAGTGAAACAACGCAAAAAAGTTTTAAATTCGTGTAAATGTCGTCAACCCTGAAGTATATATGGTAATTAGGCTTAATGCTTCAACCATCATTAAGATTCAGAAATTTTCGAAACATGCATTCTACAGAAAAGCTCTGAAATAATTAGAAAAATGTTTAAAAGAAATTGAATACGCGCAAGTTACTCTTTCCATTTTCAAGATTGTTTTCCACCACTAAAGGCTGAGCTTCCATTGATTCGTGTCCTTTTAAGCACTTTCTTAAATTAGTGCCGTCCTTCCAACACCACGATTTTCCTGAATCAAAGGGAAAAATGACTCCGATAAACCAATAAAGGGAACGTATGAATACTATTCAAAAGAAAACTCGACGATGCCTAAAAGAGTAAGAAAAAGAGCAAAGAACCCATTATTGCCTCAATTTCTGCCTTCATTTGCCGCTTAATCCCTTTTTCTTGTTATTGGTTGGGAATATTTCCAACCATGAGTTTCATAAATGACAGTGAAAGTTTGGTTAGCAGTAAGAACAAACTCTTTATATTTTTTGTATTATTTGGATTTACAGTGAATCTGAGGCATCAGACCTCATCGTAAACCATTTGGGTCAGTAACTCAACCTCGCAATTCCTCTTAATCCGCCCACAACAGAGAATGTTTGGGTTGAAAACTATACCTAGGCATATTATTCTTTTATCTTACGCAAGGTAAGAAAAGTTTTCTTTAACGATAAATTCTGTGCTTAGCTTCCAAGTGTCTCTATTTTACGATTTCAACAAACGTGTACGAATATGAACGATTTAATAGTTTGTCGTCAAGACGAACTATCCTCTAGATTCGAATTGGGCATGGACCTGTGTTTCAGCTGTGTGATAGACGTTCCACGATTTTATGAGAATGTACCGGTATGTCAACGAGGGTAACACACATACACACACACTCACTCCCACTCACACACACACGCATACACATACACATACACACACAGACACATACACACACATACACACATACACACATGCGTTTGGGGAACTTCAGAGTGACTTGAGCTTATGTGCGCAATACTAGGACAGCCAGACAATGTTGCAAAACATGTCAAGTAACGTTCTAAATATTTTTTAAAGTAAACGTTCTCGGTGTTCATCTCCAGAAGTCGTCTAACCTCCAAAATGCGTCTTAAAACCATTTCATTGGATTTGTCGTGAATTTTTACCTAGGATTCGTCATTCAAATAGTGTAATATCTCATGTTACATAGGAAAAAAGCGAAATTTCTGAAAACTTGTGTGGAGCCTTCCTATGAACGAAATATGAAGTCCTGAAACTTTTTGACCTTAATGATTTTTCATTCCTGGGTTACGGTAGTATAAAGTTGAACAGGGTCGAAAAACCGAAATTGATCGACTATTATCGACTTTTTTTTGGCAGAAAACTACTTCTCTGTGTCAACTGTCAGATGAACTTGCTCCCCGACGACCGTCTTTTGCTTCGTCGTTAACAGTCTGTTGTTTGTTCCTCGCCGCTGACCTATGCCATATCGTCGCCATTGTTATTGATCAGCCCGCTTTGAAACCTAAAAGCGATCCCAACGACATTGATCCAGTCCATTTCCATCGCAATACACATTTGTCGCTAGAAAACGCCAGTAGTAACATGGAACGATTCAAAACTCTACCCGAACATATTCTTCTTTCTACGCTGTGCAAGGTAATTTTGTGGAAATTCTTCAAGTTATTGTGTTAAGTTCACAAGTGTTCCTTTGTGTCGACTCAGACAGACTTGCTCTTATATGGATGCGTTTATCGAATCGAGTAAGAAGGAACTGTCTTCTCGATCAGAAATAGGAATGAACATTAGCTTCAGCTTGTCTGGGAATCTGCCAGTGGGAAGGAGCGCAGTTGTGGTGAGATAGTGTGATGAACACACACACACACACACACACACACACACACACACACACACACTCACAAACACACATACACACACGCGCGCAAGCACACTCACACACTCACACACTCACACACTCACACACTCACACACTCACACACTCACACACTCACACACTCACACACTCACACACTCACACACTCACACACTCACACACTCACACACTCACACACTCACACACTCACACACTCACACACTCACACACTCACACACTCACACACTCACACACTCACACACTCACACACTCACACACTCACACACTCACACACTCACACACTTGCCTTTCCTTGCATATGTGTATTTAGGGAAAGCTTGTTTTCGATGCATCTGAAAACACCAGAAGCTGTTGTTCTAAAATGGAACTGGGAGAAGATTTTGTTGAAAGGATGTCCGCCATTCCTATAAAACACCTCAAAATTGTAAGTTTCATATCTTATGGCAATCGATAACCTATAATTTCAGACATTTTTGGGGGACGCCGTTCCTGGTGAAGAACAAAGGTTGCTGAAAATTCTGAGTCGTCTCCGGCCCTCCTGTGATTTTGCTGGGATTTATGCCACATCCTATGCAAATATAGTAGAAATGGCCAACTGTATTGATTTCAAAGGGAAATCCTACTTGAAAGTTTGTCACTCACAATTCAATCACGAATCGTTTGTTAATTATACGAACTCATTGAAGACGGTTCGTTTTGTTTTTAAAAAACACGAAAGTAATTTTAAGCATCCGAAACACTTCAATCTCAAGTTGGAGGTCAACAGCTTGTCCCGCAGTCGTACTGATGAACTTTTCGACCTTCTCAAGCCATTCAGAGGAGGATCGATCAAATCCTGCGGCACAAACGACTTTCATCGTTTTCTAGAGGTAATAGGCGAGAAGCGCTTCACGATTGGTTCCTCCGCGGCGCCTCCAGTGGCAAATTCTCTAGTAGTTGAATATCGTCGCAGTAGAAGTTTTAGCTAAACCGGGTGAAAATTGCCGAAATGAATCCAGAAACCGATTTTCTGTTTGAAAAATGTTTGGTAAACTATTTGTTTTTTGTTGCATATTTTTAGATGAAAAAACTTAAAGGGGCCGTCAGGAGCCTTTTTGGATTAGACATGAATGGTATGCTAATCAAGTCATTTGAAAGAATTTTTCCGAAGCCAACGATCATTCGCAAAATTCTTGCTAAGTCTTGATTAGCATGCGATTTCGGAAAGGCCCCTGACGGTCCCCTTTAACGAAATTTTACAGGTCATAGTAATTTTTTTCCATTTTTTTCTAAGCGCAGCGGGAACTTTTTCGACCAACCGATTTTTTCCCTGAGTAAATCGGTTGCGAAAAAAGTTTGCATCATGATGGGACAACATTAATTGGCCATGGCTTTTTGTCTAGCATTGGTTAAAAAAATAAATTTAACTTTTAATTGCAATGATTCCATTTATTTTAAATTTTAGAGTTTTCAGTGGTATTTCGGTGAAAAAATATGTTATGAGTTTCAAAGGAAGGAAAACCCGTTTTTCGAAAGATGTCATTTTTAATACATTTTACAATGTTGGGCAGATACAAAAGTACTATTTAAAACTAATTCTATCTTAAAGTTGTGCTGAAAAAATGTTGAAAAAAACATATACCCCTCGCCCATCGACCAGAATTGGATACATTAACATTACTTTCATAAGACAATTATGCGAAAATGTGAACTTGTAAATCTGTCAATACTTATTCTAATTAGATTAGATATGGAGCTTTTCGAGGGTCGGTGGCCAAGGAGTGTAGTAACTTTTGAATAAACTAAATAAAAAATCACTTTGAGCCAATATTAGTCCCTATTTTATCAAAGACGGTGTTAGAAATTGACATTGTTCATTTTTAGACTGTGATCAAATCGCCAAATGTCGGAAACCTCCGAAAAGTGAGCTGTCACTTCCACGAGGACGTTGTGATGGAGTTTGTCTCGGATGAAGGATGGCCATTCGCTGACGACAAAAAAGAAAGAGCTCCGTTCACAGTTCTCTGGGATTTGGAATCCATTCCAAAACGATTCCGTTCCTTCAACTTTGACTTGTCTGGGGACGGCTCCTTCATTTGGCCTTGGTCATCGCCCACTGCGATTCGGCTTATCGACCTGCCCACAAAGTATGCGGTGGCCTTTGAAATAATGAGAGAAACAATGGTAAAACGATTAAATTTACAAACTAACTTTCCTTTTCAGATTCAAGATATTCACTTTGTGGAGAAGGATATGGCCGAAGTTTTGAAATTGATGATCCGTGAAATGAGAATTGGAAAGCCGAGAGAGACACTTGTAGAGGAATACATGGCAGCGGATGATGAAAGGAGGCAGAAACTCTTGGATGCTGAGTTTGTGTACTCTGCCATGAGGGAGGAGATGAGAATTGATGATTTTTGATTTGTATTTTGTATGCGCTATTGTAAAGCTCTTAAAAAACATGCTTTTGATCATATCTCTTTTATTTTCCAATGTTGTAAAACCCGCCGGACTGTCCCTTTAAAGGGACCATCAGGGAACTTTTGCAACTTTGGATCACGTGAAAGAGAAAAATCAGCTGATCAAACAACTCTATACAACATAGGGTCCAAAGTTCTCCGTTTTAGAGATTTCTGGCTTCAAAGTGCCCAAAACCGGCCCACCGTCTGGAGATTCTGTGGATGGCCGCAATGCCTATGCACGATGTTTACAAGCCAGTCAAATTTCGAAGTTGCCATGATAATATGACGAGATTACACGGAAAATAAGTAGTGTTCCAATTAATTTAACATATATTATTAGTAAGTATATTTTTCGATCGTACCCGATGAAGAAATGAAAAGGTCCCTGACGGTCCCTTTAAGTTTACACTTTTGCGGAAGTAAACGTTGCAGAGATTTTGCAGGGTATGTTGGTTTCATCGAAAATATCGTTTGAATAGCGCGCTGCTCTGGGCTCTCTCGATTTACCGCGCTATCTCTTATCTCTGCTGTGCCTGCACAGGTTGATTTGCTCGGCCCGGTACGTGTGCATTGGATTTCATACAATACAAGAAGAGAAATATAGAATAGTGGAAATGACATCTACACAGCTTTGCAAAAGTATAGGTTCATCCCACTTTTTTTGAATTTTTTTGAAAACTTTTTGAAAGCGGATTCCAGGTAAAAAAATTGTTGGAAACTGATAAATTTATAATTTTGAAACATGCAGAATCAAAAAAACTACTTAGAGTGAAAACTGTTAAAATATTATGAGATGCATAAATTACCAAAATTTACAATTCAGGAAAAGTGGGGACAACGCAGAGTATTTCATAAAGTTTTTCCTAAGAAATGTGAAAAATCTCTTTAAGGAAGTACGTTTCTTTTAAGGTCGATAAACCCACATTCTTGTTTCTAGGAAAATACGAAAAGACTAATGGGATGATGCTTTAAACCCTTTTCGTCTTAAAAGTTTGAATAAATTTTTAAACGTCAAAATTGTCTCCAGTTGTGCCGCTAAAATTCAATTATCCAATGAACTAATGTAAAACGTTTACATACTTAAATGTTTTGCACCACAAGACAAAAATTTATATGATTTAAGGACGAACTATTCCTCTGCGATTCTCACAGAAACTAGTTCCCAGGTGCATCTGTTTCGACCAAAGGGTCAACCGTCTGTTGTTTGTCCCTCCCTGCTGACCCCTGCCATATCGCAGCCATTGTCATTGATTTGCGACCCGCTTTAAAATATAAAAGCAATCCGAGCGACGGCGAGGAACCCATTCTATTTCGCTTTTCCCCTTCATCAACTTCAAGGCAATATCAACATGAAACTCAAAACTCTTTCTGAACATATTCTTCTCTCTACACTGTGCAAGGCATTTATAAAAAATTTTTTTTAATGATATGTGTTTTAGCTCACTAGTGTTCCTCTGTGTCGACTCAGACAAACTTGTTCTTATTTGAATGAATTTATTGAAGCAAATAGGAAAACACTGGCTTCCCGATCGGGAATTGGAATGAACATTGATTTCGTTCTGTCAGGAAATAGACGAGTAGGAAGGGATGGTGTTGTGGTGAGTAAAACTCACACTCACACTCACACTCACACTCACACTCACACACTTGCCTTAACCGCTACCTTGCATATGTGTATTTTAGGGAAAGCTTGTTTTCGATGCATCTGAAAACACCAGAAGCTGTTGTTCTAAGATGGAACTGGGAGAAGATTTTGTCGAGAGAATGTCGGCCATCCCTATCAAATATCTCAAGATTGTTAGTTTCAAGGCGTATATTAATGAAACTTCAACTTTCAGTCAGTCGTGGGAGACACCGTTCCTAGTGAGGAACAGAGACTTCTGAAACTTCTACGTGATCTCCGTCCCACCTGTGATTTCGCTCGGATTTATGAGATGCCCGTTCCTATGTTAATTGAAATGGCCAACCTTATCGACTTCAAAGGAAAATCCTATCTAAAAATGCCCCAAAAAGACTTCAATTACGAATCCTTGACTATTCTGGTGAACGCACTGAAAACGGTTAGACTTGTATTGAAAATCTAGAAAATCCCCTTTTTTAGCGTCCGAAACACTTCAATATCAAATTGGAGGTTTATAGCTTGCCAGCCTGTCGTGTTGAGAAACTTTTCGAACTTCTTAAACCGTTCAGAGGAGGATCGATCAAGAACTGCGACCCCAGTCACTTTCATCGCTTTCTCGAGGTATTTCTTTTTTTTTTTGGTGAATTCACGAATATTCACGAGAGCACGGAAAGATGTTAGCTGTAAAAATATCTGAAAAAACATGTGTAGCAGCACAAATATGAATACGTTCACAAACTGGCACGCTGTTTTGATGCAGCTATATTTTGCCCTATGTAAAAGGGATGCAACAAACCAAATAAATGCCGAAAAGGTTCTAGACCAATTTTGGGTCAATTCGAAAACCTTAAGGTAGACCGAAGAGCATAAATTTTATTTGATAATCTTGGCTTTTTATGTAAAAATGTAAACAGAAATCCAACTCAAACTTTTCCTTTTAAACTATGAAATTGCATCCACAACAAAGCGAGATATTCTATTTTCAATGCCCCGATTACAATTCCGTTTTTGAACTATCACAGTGTATGGGCGTGGTCAGTCTCGACCGAGTGCACAGGCGCCGCTAAAAACCGGGCAGAAACTTGGTTGAATGCAAAATCTTTCCAATGTAAGAAAATAAAAGGATTTCGGTGTTGTAATGAGTAACCGCATTTTTCTACGATTTATGGCACCACAGTGAACCCCAGAATAATGAAATTACACGTTTAATTAATTGTTTACAAAATTACTCCGAGAAAGGGATTTGGCAATGGAGCACGAAAATCGGTTGAAATTCATATACACTTTTAAAGAATATTTTTATATGATTGCGCCAATGAAATTGCCTCGATTATACATTAAACGAAAGAGAATTAATAGTAAATTCATAAATTTAAAACACCTGTAGCGGGTCTTTACTGCGCACACAGAAGAGAAATCCAAAGAACGCTTGAAAGTTGAGTACATTTAAAATTGTTTCGCTGCAAAACAAAAAAAGGGTTTTCTTAAGTTTTACTATCATAAAACAACAAAAACACTTACGACGCCGTCTCTATAAATTTCGAGCAAGGGCCATATATGCACTGTCTTAACTTTTCAAAATACTTCGTTCCAGCTGAAAATTTTTGTACAACCTTCTTTTGGCCTAAAAACCCTAACCTGAAACTGTTGGTCCAGAAAAAAATTTTGACTCGAGTAACGGTAGGTGCCCAAAGTGTACTGTAAAAATTTCAACATTAACGAAACACCATTGTGTAGCAAATTTCAATTCCAAAAACTTTAACTCTTGAACTTACTACGATTTCTCTTCCAGAAAAAATTAATTCACGAAAACCGTCCAAAAAACAGGTTTTTGGCGATTTTGACAACTAGTCAAAATTTCGTGCAGAAAATGTTATTTACACCATAAAATTCTACGCATAATTTGGCGTTGAATAAGGTTTTAAAAATGAAAAATATCGACGACTAGTTTTGTTAAAATGGTGTTTTTAAATTGAAATTTCGTTAACATTGAAATTTTTACAGTACACTTTGGGCACCTACCGTAACCCAGGTCAAAAATTTTTTTTCGGACCAACAGTTTCAGGTTAAGGTTTTTAGGCTTTAGGAAGGTTTAACAAAAATTTTCTGCCCAAACACAGCTATTTGAAAAGTTAAGACAGTGGTATGCTCGATATTTATGGAGACGACGTCTTAAATAAGTTCAGTGCGCACTAATAATGCTACCAAACATGATTCTGCGACGAATGGGATCACCGAAAATGTTAAAATTTGGCGTAACTTATGTAAAAAAAGTTTGAATTTAAAATCGCACGTGCTCCGGGTCCAATCTGTTAAAAAAAACAAAAAAAATCGAGCAATCATTTTAATTTAAAATCGCACGTGCTCTGGGTCCAATCTGTTTTTAATGGCCAACAAACCCAAAAATTATGGTTCTTGGCCCAGAAGACAAAGAGGTATCCGTTTGAGTATAATTCCATCGGATTCCTCGTGTAATTTTACGTCGGATTAACTGCTTAAAAAAAACAAAATCACTAATAATACGCGCGAGAGCGATCGAAACCTTATTTTCTTAACATTTCGGGCTGCACTGCTGTGCGCACATCTGCGGTCCCTACTTTAACGACAGCTCGACTTTACTAGAGAAGGTCTCATTACTTTAATAGATAATTGTCGGTCTTATCATCATTTACCCTTTTTAGACTGTCGTCAAATCGCCAAACGTAGGAAATCTTCGAAAAGTATCTTGCCACTTCGATAGTGAAATGTTGGAGGTCTTGGATATAGGATGACCATTCACGGACGACTACGAAGAAAAAACACCGTTCACCGTTTTCTGGGATTTGAAATCCATTCCCAAACAGTTCCGTTCCTTCCACTTTGATGTATTCGGAGATGGCTCTTTTGGGTGGCCTTGGTCATCCCCTGATGTAATTCGACTCATTGACCTGCCCACGAAGTATGCAGTGGCTTTCGAAATATTGAGAGCAGGCCAAATGGTAGAACGAGTAAACTTACAAACTAAATTATATTTTCAGATTCAAGATATTCACTTTGTGGAGAACGATATGGCTGAAGTTGTAAAAGTGATGATTCGTGAAATGAGGATTGGAAAGCCGAGAGAGACACTGGTCGAGGAGTACGTGGCAGCGAATGAGGATCGGAGGCAGAAACTGTTGGCTGCTGAGTTTGTGTACTCTGCCATGAGGGAGGAGATGAGAATTAGTGACTTTTGATTTTACATCATTGCATTGTTACGCCAAACCGCCCAATAAAAATGAATTTGATGTCTGTGTCTCTGTCTCGCTCTTTCATTCTTTCCCCTTATATTATGTTTCCACCGGAAGATGCCCCATAACAACAGAAAAGTTTGGAACACAGTAACAACAGAGTAAGTAAGTAAGGAAATAAACGAAATTATATAAGTACCCGCCGCATATTGCGGCACCTTGCGGACGTAAAGCGGATGCCAATAGGAGCCCTGTCGTGGCGGGACCAGGTCACCCCGCCCTTTAAATTCACGGTGACATTTATTGGAAAAGACCATACGTAGTACACTTTTGCGGAAGTAAAAGTTGCAGGACGTGCGTCCCAAACGCGAACAACATGTTGGTAAAAGGGTAATGGTCGAAAACGAAATCTGATCGCCTTAAAATATAAACCGTTGTGTATTTAATTATGCATACATAGTCTATATTTTGTATTTGACCAGTCAGCTATTGCATCACCGAAACACTGAACGACTTCTATTCGAAACACTCGAACACAAGATGTGCAAGGGAAATTCAAAGGTTGATTCTATGACTCGGCTGAGAAGAAAGGACCGAAATGCTTGCTACCAGCTAGATATTCAAGGAGCCGAATTAGATTCATACTGGGTTTCGAAAAATAAATAAATAAATAAAAAGGCTTCAGGTTTTGGCGAAAACCTTGGAGGTATAGTCGGCGGGTTTAACAAAATTGCCTAAATTAGGAGAGAAACATGGTCCGCAAATTTACCGTTTTCGAGAAATTACGCTCCAAAATTGCTAACAACGGGCTTCCGTCTATAGATTTGTAGGCGGCCAGTACGCCCTGCGTGTCCGCCTTCTACAAGGCATCCTAATAAGCTAAATGTCATTCAAATTGGATGAGATAGCTCTAGAAATGAGGAGGGTGCGAGAGAATTTAGCATAGTAGATTCGCATCTTTGTCGACAGAAAACGATCAAAAATTAAAGGAAAACCCCCTTTCTGCACCTTTGAGGCTGGCTGCCCTTTAACGAATGGTACATTCAGGTCCACCCGCAATTCTGATTTGCTTGTCCTGGTAGTTTGCCAGAGATTTCTTGTCAGTAGCTTGGTTGTATCGATCGGCTTTATAGCTGTCGCCAAACGAGCATCGGCTATTAAAATCCGCTTTTTCTCTGCGCCTTCACTTTTCGCACACTATTTCTGCCTGAGTATCGCAAGGCTGCTGCGTTAAGGCCGTTTTTGGCAGGATGTCCGTTTGGCGACAACTATAGTTTGGTTTCAGTTGAGTGCTTTGAAACTCTTGCTGTTGTTACAAGACCCTTGCGTTGGAAACACTGGAAACATATTGGTGTCATCCGAATAATTTCGCTCATTTCCATTAATCACAGATGCAGGATTGGTTAGAACTATTGTATTTTGCCATGTACTTTGTTGTTTTTCACTTATTACCAAGTCTTTGAAATAACATTATTCCTGAACTCTGCCTGGGCCAAACATGTTTCAATAGTCCTTTAGTTGAACAGCAGTTCTGATTATGCTAAGAAGCAAATGCTGAAAATAGGAGAGTTCCTGCATTATCTGTATAAAAGATTCATCCCAACCAATGTCGCAAACCAACCAAGTGATATGTTTTCTTTTTGCATCATTCTGTTCTCTTTAGTATTTTCTGCTAAAGGAGATGACTGCCAAAAGTGCGTCAATGCGAGCAATATGTAAATAACTTAAAAAGTTGTAACCCTATAATTTTGTTTTAGATGGTGCGTTGAATCGTCACAGTGTTTAGGAACGTTTTTTGGGCTCAGTCTACAAACACTTACATGCAACACTACAATAAATGTAAGTAAGAGGGTTTGCCGTTTTTTAAAATCAGGATTCAGTTGGAAAAATGAAAATAAGTTTTGAAAACATTTTCCCCTTACCATCTTGGGAACAGTTTGTATAAAAGCAGGTTCAATAGCTCTAAAATTAGTGGAACTATTTATTAAAGGGGCCGTCAGGGGTCTTTTCTGATTGGGAATGAATTATATGCAAATTGCGCCATTCCAATTGAAGTGATTTTCCGATCACTGCTCCGCCTAACTGTTGGGCCCAAAATGCTTGCCAAGTTTTCATGCCAGTCTGAAAAGACCCCTGACTATCCCTTTTAGACGTCATCTGTTAAACTCGAGCAGTCCACTGCCTTAGGAAAACGTTGATAGTCTTAGAATTGCCCCAAAATGTTGAATTTTTTATCTCAAGGCCCATATAGGAAACTTTTAAGTGAGTATCGACTTTTTTGACCTGAGTTAGAGTTGAGTACTGTAATTTTCCAATTTTCATCAAAATTGTTAGAATTAGTGTTATTATGGAAAATTTTGCCTATGGAAAATTTTGAAACATTGCGTTTGATATTGCCGTTTTTCGCATTTTTCGAAATTTGATAAAAGTTGCGCAAAATGGGACTATAATCATTTACATATGCGTGTTTTTGCGCACATTCTGAAAAATTAAAAAATACCATCATAATGACAACCGCATTTCAAGCTGACTTTTTCTAACGATTTGATAATGAAAAAAATTCGTTTTGGTTAGTAAAAATTACATATATTCTTTCTGCAATTGAGTAAAACTTAACAAAACACTTGAAAAAATTATCGTTGCGAACGGTGAAAACTGCTTCATTCGTTTGAGATGTTGTCTTAAGCCTTAAGACTTAAGGGTGATAAACGCCTTGGCTCGCTTAAAGGGACAGTCAGGCGGGTTTCACATTGCCTAACATTAGAGAGAAAAATTTGCTGATCATGAAAATGCATATGACTTAGGGTCGCAAGTTTCGCGTTTTCGAGAAAATTCGCTTCAAAGTTGTCCAAAACGGGTCTCCATCTACAGATTTCTAGACGGGCAGTACGTGTCCCTGCGTGTCCGACATTTACAAGACATGCTAATGAGCCAATTTTCATTCTAATTGGATGAGAGAGCGCTGGAAATGAGGAAGGTGCGAGACAATTTAGCATAGTTGATTCGCATAATTTCTGACCGTATACGATAGAAAATGAAATGAAAACCCCCTTACTGGCCCTTTAAATCAACATTGTTTCAGGACATTCTTAACTGCCCGATGTACCCTAAAGCTGGCTATGAGTATAGTGATGACTTCGCCCGTAGCTTTGGCCTACCTTTGATTGCAGCTACTTACGCAAATGACCCAACAGCATGCCTTAGGTATGAAACACACTATTGTAAACAGTATATTAAAGAAACCACTTTCCTTCGACTACGGTATACTCAAATATAACTGTTGATTGCTCTACAGTAGGACCCGGTATATAAAATGAGTGCTCTTATAACAGAAGATTCAGATTTTCCATGCCACGCATACACTGCTGTAGACAAAGAAAGCAAAGTTATAATTATTTCATTCCAAGGAACGGCTGGGGGAACTCTACAGTTATTCGAAGAAGCGCTGAGCTATTTTGCGTAGGTTTACTATATTTATAATTATGAAACAATTTAGTACGAAGAAGCCGTTTTTCAATCATGGAGATGTTTATGCTTACTTCTACGATTCGTTCATGGCTTTATGGGAAGGGGGCTTGAAAAATGATACTGCTCAATTACATACTCTTTATCCTAATTATACTTCATGGGTGAGTTTTCCCATCAGAGTTTTTTGAAACTTAAAACTAATAATTGAGTTTGTATACTTAGATTTTTGGTGGAAACGATTTTTTCAAGCAAAAATGTGCAAGGCGATAATGTCAATACTTTGGCTGCTTAAGACATCTCAAACCATTCTTCTGAATATTTGATGAGTGCACTCGTAATTTAGAAAATTGAAATTTGCTTCGAAATGGCCTTTTTTCGAGGGTAGCCGTTTCATTTTTGCTCACTTGATTTTCGAATTTTTCGCATAAAATCAGAATATGCTAATTTAATTTTTTGTCATCCGGCGCCTGGGGTTAATTTTGTATGAGTAGTTGTTTGGTGATTTTTACGATTTCTCTTATCCACCCATTTTCGAGAAAAATTGAAATTCTAATTTCGCACGCACTGTATGTCTAGTTTTAACAAACGGCAATAATTTTGCAGTTGTTGCGTAGGACTCTGCCTCTTCAAGAAAATGTTCTTTCTTTAAAAAACCCACTTTTAAAGTGCTGAAAATTGACCGAAAATGGGCAATTTTGACCCATATGTTCGCTTGGGACAAACCAACAACATCTTAGTCGGCAACATTTTACGTTATTTTTCAGGATAGTTTCAGCAAAATTTACAGGACATGTTTCGGGAGAAAGTTTTCCTGGTTTTGCCAACGTTTTGAAAAATTGGGCATGCAAAACCAGAGAAATTTTTCTCCCGAAGCCATGTACTGTTAATTTTGCTGAAAATATCCTGAAAAATAACCTCTTTAAAGTTTCCGACTGTCGCAGAGGTTTTCAATCCGTTCATATATTTATGGCCCCATTTTGTTCAATTTTGACTCACATCAAAAGCAGGTTTTTCGACTAACGCAAACTTTCTTGAAGGGCAGCTCAGTCATACGCAACAACTGCAAAACATATGTGGTTTCAAACCTTTTCCTAAGTTAATAAACATTTTCAAACTCATTCGGTCGTTAAAAGTGCGAAAAATCATATCTTAATGACCGGTAGTATATAACCCTAAACTAAAGAAATCTTAGGTTTTCGGTCATTCCTTGGGAGGTGCCCAGGCATCGATTTATGCATCCTACTTAGTTGAAACCGGACTGTATTCTCCAAAAGACGTCCGTCTTTTAACATTTGGCCAACCTAGAACTGGAGACAAGGACTATGCAAAATGGCATGATGACACGGTAACAATGGAACGGGTTCTTAAAATTACATGAAATTGCAGTTCCTGTACTCGTACCGCGTAATTCACAAAGATGACATAGTGCCTCATCTTCCTCCAAACTTTGGCATTGATGAACTATGGCATCATCGCTTCGAAGTGTGGTACGACAACAATATGACAGTGGGACAGCCGTACTCGATTTGCCCGGAAGGGGATGGAGACTACTGCAGCAACAAATACGCTACAAACCTCAATACCAATGATCATGTCGTTTACTTTGGCGTGGATTTGAATGATTATGCGAGCAAAGGTTGCTTGCCATAGAACTAAACATTTCTTACATAGATGTAGTGTTTGTTATTTATTTGCTTTCCAAGCTTGGGATTAGATACATACGCTGTGTTTATGTTTGTCTATTGGTAATTAACCATGTTTATGTACCTCTTAATAAGTTGATTATTAATAAAGTTTTTTGAAATTTAATAAATGTTTTTATTATTTTGTTTGAACAGGAAGTCGTTATCAAATGAAAAAGAGAATGAACAAGAAATTAGACAGAATCAAGATATACAGAAACAGACAGAAACAGAGGCTGAGGCAAGAGTTAGAGGGATAAAAGAAAACTTATCAAGTGCATTTTGTACATGAGGTTGAGTTGGGGACCACAACCTGAGATTTAAATTTCAAGATGATTTTTATCTACAAATGTTTTTCTAGCATTGAAACATTTTTGAAATTTGTTTCATTTTGAAAGTAGAAATGCCGATTTTAGTGCGGCTTTTTCGGCCGCCATTTCCAGGGGCGGGGCAAACTGTAAAGTGCCGCAGGTTTTCCGCAAGCGTTAAACAGCGGGCACGCGAAATCCGCTACTTTAAATCAAGAATGTTGAATAATAAAAATTCAATGTGGATTTTCAATTACTGTTTTTAAATTTAAGAATTAAATCCGTTTCAATCGGTAAACTAAACTAAACCCTGCAGTTTAAAAATCGTTTATAAATGCAATTTTCAGAGGTTTCGCAAAAATCACTCATACCTGTGTGTTGTCTGTGCCTTTTACGTCAAAGACAATGACTATATAGTTCGTGAGAAAACTACTTCGGAACAAGGCGCCAATGTTTTGATGTTGTTCCTAGAGTTAAGCGTGTATTATAGGATACTCAGGCCGCGTACGCAGCCAAAATTGCCGAAGTAGATTTGGCGAGGAGTATATATGCATTGTTTGTAAATAAAAGACTAAAAAACCAACTTTTCGGTTTACCCGCACCGGTCCGCCTTTGCGGCGTCTAGGTTGAGTTCGTTTTTTTACAAAATGTTAGTGCACTGCTGTATGTAAACGTGAAAAAGGAAACAATGTGAGAAAGTGAGAATTGAACCCAGGTCGCCATTTTATGAGTTTGTAAAGAACACCACAACACCACGGATTCATAAAGAAACTCAAAAAAGTGCAGTTGCAATGTCATTAGTCGCAGTTCCATAATGAGTACAGTGCCATTTTAGGCAGCGAGGAAGAATCAACCACGCACCGAACAAATACTTACGGTAGACGTTTACTATATTGTATTATTGCGAAAGTAACGGATGCAAATCATGATTCGGCCGACTAAAAAGTCAATGACCAAGAAACAACATCCTAATCGGCCAAATCGAAAGCTTGATCAATTATCTAAATTTCCAATGAGATGCCAGGGAGCGAAATTAATTTTTAAACCTAAAAAACCTATAAAAAAACCAAAATTTTTTTTAAGGATTTGGGTTACTTCTAAATTGCCTATAGCTGTCGCCAAACTAGCATATTTGGTAAAAAGCCGCATTTTCCGCCAATTGCAAACTCTTTCTGCCTGCGTATAGCACCAGCTATAGGTAGAGTTCGTTTTACGCGATGTGAGTGCACTGATGTATGTTGACGTGAAAAAAAGGAAAACGAAGTGCGAAAGACAGAATAGAGAAACGGGCCGCCATATTATGAGCCTGTAAAGAACACTATAACACCACAGATTCAAAAGGAAACTCAAAATTGCAGTATCATTATAGCCGTCGCCAAATGAATCAGCTTGAAAAATCCGAAAAAAAAATTTTTCTCTGTGTCTTCGCTTTTTGCACACCCATTTTGCTTGCGTATCACCCAAATGCTGATTAGGGCTGTTTTTGGAAGGATTCCAATTTGGCGGCAGTTATAGTTGCAGTGCCATTTTAGGCAGCGATGACGAATTTTAATTGTTAAAACCACGCTCTGCGAAAATACTTACGTTAAACTATACGTTTGATCTATCGTACTTTTGAAAAATTGAAACATTCAAATCATGAACTTGAAAAACATTCCGACTAAAAGGTCGATGACCAAGAAACAAAATCGTAATAGGCTAAATCGTGAACGTTTTTAGGTTATCTATTATCTAAATTTGCAATGAGAAGCCAGTGAGAAAAACTATTTTTGAAAATATTTTTTGTTTTGGCGCAATATTTATTAGTAAAATTTTGTAGCAACATTATTTGTGAACTTAAATTTTGATCACACTGTGCCCTTTAGTTGAACACGAGGGTTTTTATGCAAACAAGAACCAAATGTTGAAAATATGGAACTTCCTGTATGATCTGTATAAAAGGTTCATCCCAAACAAAGCCGCAACCAACCAAGTGCTATGTTTTCTTTTTGCATCATTATTTTCTCATTAATGGTGTATGCTAAGGGAGATGACTGCCAAAAGTGCGTCTATGCAAGTAATATGTAAGTCACTTTAATATTTGTAACCTCATAAATTTATTTTAGATGGTGCGTTGAATCGTCACAGTGTTTTGGAGCTTTTCTGGGTTTGAGTCTACAATCACTCACATGCACAACTACAATAAATGTAAGTTGGTTTGATATTTTCTCAAATCCGATTTACATGTGAAAAATGAGTAACTTAAGGGTAAATTAACCCACGCGGGGCATACTTGATTTTGACACTTTGTAAGTATGATTTTTTAAATAAATCTAACAAATTGACTTAAAAATGTCAGGTCACACAAAGCGTAAATTGCAACGGAAACTTTAAAATGCAGATTTTTGCGTTTTATATACAAAAACAGTCAGATACGATTTTTGATTTTAAAAACAGATTGGACGCCAAATTTGACGTATATTTGAATCGGTAGTGTATTTTGTTTTGGATTTTGTAGTGAAAGGTCGAAAACCTCGAAAATCCTCTTTCTGAAACAGTTTTTTGAGGTTCCGATTTTATGGAATGAGAAATCATGGTTGGGTCTTGAAGTTGAAGTTTCTGTAAAATGAATTCGCTACAAAATGCAATTTTCCAACTGAAATGTGGCTGAAGTTTTTACCATACTATTTTGGAACCTACCGTAACCCTGGTCAAAAAATTTTATCTACCCGATTGTCTCAGCATTAAGTTTTGAGGTTAAAGGAATTCGCTCAAGTTTCAGCCCTTATAATTGATTGTGTTCTTCATATTAAAACGACAGAAAACGTTTTTCGCATTAATACGACAGAAAACGAAAAATATATCAATTATAGCGGGAAAAGGTTTTTCAAAACATTTTCGCTTCCTTGAATACAAGGGCAAAAATAAAACAGCGCAAAGATTTGAACAAAAAATTTCCTGCTTATGAGTCAGTAAGTATACCAATGCACTACAAAATTACATTTTGAAATGACGCGCGCGCCGGCCTTTTTCGACAACGGAAATTTTACAGTGGAATTGGCCATAGAAAAATCGCGTTTTCACGAAAACCGAGGGTCGTAAGCAGATATGGAAAAAAGCTCCTTAAAATTCAAGTACTGGCCCCACTTTGCGATGTAACTCAATTCATTACCCTTGCCTTTCCGATGATGCTGAAATGATGAACACTGATGAAATTTGTTAGTCCAAGTTGTTTCAGGACATTCTTAATTGCCCGATGTACCCCAAACGTGGCGAAGAGAACTAGACTGAAAAATGAAAGTTTAAATAACTCTGTGACTATCATAATGAAAATCGTTTTTGAAGCTGAATTTTTCCATTTCGATTTGATCATGGAAAAAATTAAATTTTTCGAAGATCATGTTTTTCTGTCTGAAATTGATCAAAACTTAAGAGAACACTTGAACAAGAATTGTTGCGAACAGTGAAAACTTCTTCATTCGTTTGAGACGCTATATAGTCGTTGCCCATGGACCTTGGAAGAAGCTATAATGAACCTGCGCACCTAACCGGCTAATGAGCGTGCGAAACTTGGAGACGCAGACAATTTTCTGGGTCAAATGCGCACGCCACCATTTGGGCGAGGGGTATATAAAGTGTTGTAATGTGACTTGGCCAGCAAATCCATGACCATTTCAAGTTGTTTTCAGGACATTCTTAACTGCCCGATGTACCCCAAACGTGGCTTTGAGTACAGTGATGAGTTCGCTCGTACCATTGGTCTACCTCTGATTGCAGCTGCTTATGCAAAGGATCCAACTGCCTGTGTCAGGTATGAAATTACGATATTCTAACTAGCATTTTTAAGAAACAACTTGCCTTCAACTACAATATACTCAAGCATAACTGCTGATTGTTCTACAATAGGACCTGGTTTGAACAAAATGAGTGCGTTCGTAACAGAACATTCAGATATTCCGTGCCATGCATTCACTGCTGTCGACCATAAAAGCAAAGCTATAATTGTTTCATTCCAAGGGAATGCGGGTGGAACTTTACAGTTACTGGAAGAAGCCGTCAGTTATTTGTTGTAGGTTATGCTGTATATGAAATTATGAAACGAATCAGACCGAAGAAGCCATTCTTCAAACATGGAAACGTTCTTGATAACTTCTACGATTCGCTCGTGAATTTATGGAAAGCCGGTTTAAAAAAGGATACGATTACGTTACACAAACTTTATCCTAACTACACTTCATGGGTGAGTTCACAGTATGTTATCTTTTCAGAATTACATTACAACCACAATAATTAGAAGCAGTGTGATACGAAAACTCAATGAACATAGGACGTGTCTGTGGTCTCTTAATTTGCAATGCATTCTAGGGAACCTACACTTATCTAGATTTCCTGCCGAGATACCATTGCGATTGAGAGGGCTCAGATATAACGAATAGCCCGTTGCTATTTCGTGACGAACTATAATAATTACGACGGCTAATGTCATAAATAACTTTCTAAAAAAAAAAAACTCAAAAATCCAGTCTAGGTTCAATATTTCTGATAGAAACAAGACATTACAATCGAAAGGACATAATTAATGTTTTAGTTTTGTTTATTCAACCAGCATCAAAAGATCACTCTTCACCAAAAAATAGTACCTGAAACCTTAAAAAAAGGCTGGTATTTTTAATTTAACTTGAAATACATCAGTTTAAATTAATTAACATGTTTTTGGGCCACAGAGGTTACGGTGCTTGGGTTCGTGAAAAAGGTTTTTTTATTGTATCTCGCATCAGCTGGAACCAAATTTCAATTTGAAAACTGAAGATTAATAATTTTGTTGTATTTTTGTTAGTGTTTATTGCCAAAATGCGTGGGCAATGATAAAATTGTGAATAAAACGATAAAAAAGGCACAGCACATGGGTAAAATTTAGTCCACGTTCTACGTGAGATCCAATCAAAACGTCATTTTCTACAGTAACCCAAGACCGTAACGTCAGTAGCCCAAAACTTGTTAATTCACCTAATCTGATGTATTTTAAGTCTTATTGAAGCTAAAAGTCTCTAAAATTCCATGTCACAACCGAATGAGATGCGTTGGAGTCTTATAAAAGTGCGTCTTAAGTGCGAACATTGAGTTAAGGCGTAATTCAATGTTCAGGGGCTGGTTTTACAATAAAAAACATAATGCGTGCAAAGGTTCATAGTTACAGACATCCTGAATGTGCCTGTTTCTATAAAACACAAGATACAAGTTATTTTCATTATTCTTTTATTTTTAGGTTTTCGGTCATTCCTTGGGAGGTGCCCAGGCATCGATTTATGCATCCTACTTGGTTGCATCCGGTCTGTATGCTCCAAAAAATGTCCGTATTTTACCATTTGGCCAACCTAGAACTGGAGACAAGGACTATGCAAAATGGCATGGTGACACGGTAACAATGGAACGGGTTCTCAAAATTACATGAAATTGCAGTTCTTCTACTCGTATCGCGTGATTCACAAAGATGACATAGTGCCTCATCTTCCTCTAAACTTTGGCATTGATGAACTATGGCATCATCGCTTCGAAGTGTGGTACGACAATAATGTGACAGTGGGACAGCCGTATTCGATTTGTCCGGAAGGGAATGGAGACTACTGCAGCAACAAATACGCTACAAACCTCAATACCAATGATCATATTGTTTATTTTGGCGTGCATTTGGGTGTTTACATTAGAAACGGTTGTTTGCCATAGAATTCAACAACTTCTTTAAATGATTTAGTGCTGTATTGGTTATTTGTTCGTTTTCCATGCTTGGGAGTAGATATATTCGCCGTGTTTGTCCATTGGTAATTAGCAATGTTTGTTTACACTATCCTCTTACTAAAATAATAGCTAATTTAATAATAAATATAATGGACGCACGTTATCCCTTTTTGTCTTCAAAATAGGTGGAGCTAATTTTGTCAGAATTGCATCCTCAGCGCCACGTTAATTTTCTCTTGGGAGGCCAATTCTCAGTCTCTTTAAGAGGTCAATAATGAACGTGCTGGAATGCGTAAAATTCTCATAATCCTGCTTTTATTTTTACACGTGTTTGCTAAGCAAAAATTGACAAAACAAGCTAAACAATAAGAGGATTCTTTGCTTATAGCTGTCGCCAAAGCGACATCCGGCCAAAAATGACCATAATGCGGCAGACACGTGATGCGCAGCTGGAAATAGTGTGCAACTGGCCGAGACGCAGAGAAAACGGCGTCTTTTTGCCAAACATGCTCGTTTGGCGACATCTACATTTATAAGGAAATATGCTGTCTGTTTGGTAAGATAGTTTGGTTGTTGCCTTTATTGAAACTTGGAACACCGGACCTATCCCACCCAACCCCTTGCACAACAGAATTAATGTAGGCGATTCCAAAAGTAGGTTGTTTCATAAAATCATCGGTTGTAAAAATAAATCTTGGGATTTCTGGAATAGATGGGTTGATTTCTTGATTAGGCAATAGTGGGGACGGCATTTTGAAATGCTCCTTTAAGTCGCTCTGCTTTGGGGTCGTCAAATTGAATGTGCAATAACCATGTTGCAAATTATGATATAAATGTGCATTTTTACATGTTCATATACATAAACCGTTTTTTCTCATTGAGATTACCAGAATATCATTGGAGGGTTTCCCTTTATAACGTTAGGGGTTTCCCATATGGAAACTTCATTTGCAAAGACCGCGTAGTCGGAAAAAATTAGAATAAAAGTTTCGGTAGTTTTTGGCGACTTTAGAGCCGATTTTCTCGAAAACGGTAAATTTCAAAGATATAAATTTTCATGATCAGCGAATTTTTCTCTCTGAATTAAGCCAATGTTGTAAAACCCGCCTGACTGTCCCTTCAAGAGATTCAGGTAGGGAAATGCGAATGTGAGGAAGGCATAGTACGTCCTTCGTACTTTCCCATAAAATCCAAAGAAATATTTTTCCTTTTCCTCTTTTTTCCCTTGTCAACTGAGTTACTGGTCTATTTTCGTGCTCTGCCCACGTGTTTCCCATCAGCCCCGCCCTTTGCCCTCCGTCGGACAGGTAAGGCGTGTCAATTCCCCCGGGCGGTGTCGCCGAGGGCGGGAATTTGACTCCGTGGCGCATTGATTTCGACCCGCTTGTTTCCGTACGCATTTCTTAGGAAAGTTTTCCATGTTGCTCTGTTTCCCCCTCTTTATCTATTTTCTCTATAGTGTTCTCGGATAAGACCCAAATAGAGAATTCATCCGAGACCAAGTTCCCACGCGTATTCGATGAATTTTTCTCCTGCTTTCATGTCCGCCAATCGCAGAGTAGTAAATAGAATTTCAATCTTTGTGGGATAGAAATCTTTAAACATTCTCAAAAACAGAACTCTGAACATCTAGTTATGACTACGACGTTCATTGTGTGATAGAAAAACGCCTTTCTTCAAAAAAATTTAGACTTTTAACGAAGTAGAATTTCAAAAACATGTATGTTTTTTAGGAAAAGTTCACATTTCCGTGAAGCCAAATGTACGCCTCTTTACTCTGTTTTATTTCTGTCTCTCTTTCTGTGTCTCTCTCTCTCTCCCTCCCTTCCTCTCTCTAATTCTTTCCCTTACTTACTTACTCACTTACTTACTTACTTACTTACTTACTCTCGCTCTCTGTATTACCCTTTTTTCTCTTGTACTTTACATTCATCTGTTTCTGTCTCTTAATGCATTCCTGCCTCTGTCTCTCTGTCTCTCTGTCTCTCTGTCTCTCTGTCTCTCTGTCTCTCTGTCTCTCTGTCTCTCTGTCTCTCTGTCTCTCTGTCTCTCTGTCTCTCTGTCTCTCTGTCTCTCTGTCTCTCTGTCTCTCTGTCTCTCTGTCTCTCTGTCTCTCTGTCTCTCTGTCTCTCTGTCTCTCTGTCTCTCTGTCTCTCTGTCTCTCTGTCTCTCTGTCTCTCTGTCTCTCTCTCTCTCTCTCTCTCTCTCTCTCTCTTAGTTTTCTCTCTGTAACGCACTCAAACCCCACAGTATATCAAATACATTTCTTATATTAACTGACACAAATATCTATATCAGACAAATTCACTTATCCCGGATCATTCTTGCAAACTGGCCCAATAAACCATTTTCTTCCCCCTCCTCACCGCCCTGATGATTGAAGATTTATGTCTGCTGAGCTTGTCCTCCGATCTGCTTCCGTGCAGCCCGTAATTCATTTCTCCGCCCCATCTCTCCCAACCCCGCCCCTGCCTGTTGACGACCCTTTCAGCAACTCCCCTTGTCTCTGCAACTCCTCTGAAAACAACCCACTCATCTTCCGAATGTTTCATTCCGGTTGAAAATCTTTCTTCAGATGGGTATTTTTCCTGGACTGTTGCGGCCGCTGCTGGTCCTCCTCATCGCACAGATTTCCAGCGGTGAGTAATTAAATTATAATGAAAATTCTTTGATAAAACCATTTTTTTATAAATCATCTAGTTTTTGCCTTTTCTTTGTTACTTTTCCTATTGTTGTTCACCAAAAGAAAAAAGTTCCTTATGAGAAAAAATAAATAAAAGAAATTATAGCGGAAGATTTAAAAAAATTTAATGGTGCCTCAAAAGTTGATTTTTGACTAAAAATCAAGGGAAAAGGGCAAAATTGTTTCTTTTTGGGGTTTTGATGAGTCGATGAAAATTTCATAAATTTTTTCCTAAATTGTAAAATTTTCTTTCTTTTCGTGTTTTTTTAGATTTTTTTTTAGGATGCAAATCAAAATAATTTTTTTAGGATGCAAATCAAAATGCTATGGGCGCCAATTATTTGGGTAGCGTGAAAAAGGTAAAATGAAAACATTTTGAAATTCTGGCTTACAGGGCTATTTCGTATGCTTAATTCAAGAGCGTGATCCCCGAAATCCAAATTTTTATTTATCTGTGTGTAAAGGATGCCTATAGTGCTCGCCAACCTTACTTCGGCACTTTTTGGAAATGAGTGAGATTATTCTGATGTTGGTATTCAAATTTACCATTACATCATCATAATATTTACATCATAATATTCGGCTACAAAAGGGGCGTGGCCACATTTCAGCCGAAGTAGGATTGGCGAGGAGTATATATACTTATGCAATGTAATGCACTTTTGAAAGAAATGCTATGAGAACTTCATTTTATAGTCAAGTTCGTAGTGAATAATTGAATCGTTCATCTGTTGGGTCCTTTTTTCTTCATCCCTCTTTATTTGCAATCACTTTCCATTTTTTGTGATTCCACACCCAGGGCGCTTGTTTGTTTGTTTCCAAGTATTCATGAAAATTTAATTACATCGACAACAAGCCAAGAGCTAATGAAATATTTAGGGCGCATTGTGAAACAAAAAATAGTAGGGCGGTTTCATCCCTTTTCCACCTATTTTTTGTATTCTTCAGTATTTCAGAATTCTCTTAGGCGATCTTTAGCCCCATCATAATTCATTCTTTTGCCTTGGTTTCCTCTGAGAACTTTCCCATCAACCTTTCATCCCGAGCCTCATCTCTAATTCCCCAAATGCTGATCTCTGACCGTTCGGTGCGGCAGCTGTGGCTGTTTGAAAAAACACCTAGCCGATAGCAATTAATTTGTCACTTTTCAGCTGGGAGATGCTGTTGACATTTGGAATGAACCTGAAAATACACAGCACATAAGACTAGCGGCGAAATTATTGGAAAATTTGGTCAATTCTTGCATTTCAAACACAACTGATCTCAGAGACCCCTCATAAAGGGCCATTAATTTTTTCAAAGCTGTTTGCCCTTTTGGCATATGAAAGTTATGACAGTTATGGATTATGACCAAATGATCTTTTGAAGCCAATGCTCCGTTGAATACCATAATATGAATGTAAAACCTTTTTTCACGCACAAGACTGCATTTAAACGCTGATCCCTAAAACGCTATGGTCTCTCTCTCTCTCTCTCTCTCTCTCTCTCTCTCTCCCCCTATCTCTCTTTCTCTCTGTTTGTAGTGGATCAGCGTAGGCTCACGCGTTCATTTCTCTAGATTTCATGATGAAATCGGCCGGGTAAAGAATTCTTTCCCGCTCGTTACGTGACTGATACGTGAGAAAAGCCGTAGGTCGAAATTCAATTCATTCACCGCATTCACACGACCGCAGGCCACAAATCATTGCGGCCTCAGGCCGGTTAACTGAGCGGCCGAAGGCCGCGCATTTCCGGGGCCGTAGGCCGAGTAAAGTGTGCCTGTAGGCCACGAATCTTAGCGGCCGCAGGCCGCAAACCAGTAGGGAGCGCGCCGAAGCGGGGGTACCCTCCTGGTTACTAAAACAGCTTTGTTTCGAAACGAATAAGCAAAGTACAAACATATTAGCTGCCTTGAAATGATCAGCGAAGATGAAATTATTATTTCATGCGTGAGCAAATTCAACGAAACGAAACTTTTAGCACTAATGATCAGAAGCCATGCTAAAATGGCAGAAATATCGGCTGCAAAATAAACTGTTTGAACCAAAATATAAAACATGTGCTTTTTAAAAAAAAACATTATATAATGTATTCACTGCAAAAAGCCGAAAAACTCTGAAACAGTAGGTGAAGATTAGGTAAAATTTTCCAGCGCTGGAATTTTTCAGCCCGATTTATTTTTTAATGGACTTTTGTAACAGATACATTTGGTATTGTTAGTCAAAACATTTGAAAAAAATTTAGAGTTATTAGACATTTTGCGTGGTATCTCAATAATTTTGTGTTCTGGGTAAACAACCAAAAATAGAATTTCCCGGTATTTCCTTTCTAGCTAAACTCGACAAGTTGACAAATCTCATGTTACACCTTTTCACATTCTATCTTCATTTATTTTCTTTATTTCCCTGCCTGCTGAATCTGATTATTATGTTTTTGGTTTTGTTTTGGATCTACTGCTTTCCCTATATTGTTAATCCTCTTTTATTCGCTTTTTGCGTTTTTATACCTTCCGTAGCCATAACCCATAAATCTCTCTGTTTTTGTTTTGATCTCCGGAAGTTGAATATGTCTTGTGTATCCGGTAATCGCATGATTCTTCCCGGAAACTACAGTACCCTTATCCGTTTGGCATTTCCTCTAAAATCCGACGCTGTTTTGTCATCGCCACCATCGCTGAGATTTTATACCGCGGGGTCTTTTCATCTCCTATTAATGTCTGGGCTGAAACTGGCGTCGGGATTTGCATTCCTCCGTGGGGTCGGGGAGGACAGCCCCAAGTGATGGATGGCCTCTGCCACCCGTGTGTCTCCTCGGATCGTCCTTCTGAACCCCCGGACTTGTTTTGGAGACAAGACGGATTGTGTTTCCTCTTGTTTAGGAAGGGATCGTGTTTTACCAGGAATAAGGGTTTTGGATGGCCGAAAGGCAAATATACTGGAAAAATGAGAGGAATCCGCACAATTCCCAGGGGCGTTGCCTGGCGACCGACCCGGACGGATTGGGAACAGCCAGATGGCTACGAAAGGGGCATTCCCCGGAATTATGAGGGAAAGGGAGGAAAGGAAAGCCTCTGCCTCTGCCTCTGCCTCTGCCTCTGCCTCTGCCTCTGCCTCTGCCTCTGCCTCTCTCTCTCTCTCTCTCTCTCTCTCTCTCTTTCTTTCTCTCTCTCTCTCTCTCTCTCTCTCTCTCTCTCTCTTTCTCTCTCTCCCTGTAACTATATGTTTATCTCTTTGCCATATGTCCGTTCTTTGTGGCGTACTCTTTCCCAAAAACAGACCGCTAAATAAAATAAAAGAGCGAACACGAGCGCAGATTCAATTTTATTCGTAGAAAAATCACATTTCCCACTATTCGATTTCAAAAGCAGCCGGCAGCTGCGGCACTAAGCGCAGGGAAGTCGTTAAACAGAGTGCGATAATTAAAACCAACGCTCGTAACAGCTTACGACTACGCGTGACCTAATTTACATTTCATACTCTCGGTGGATTTTAGAATTCTCAAGATGTCTGAGATGTTTTTTTATGAGAAAATAGAAAAGTTGTGTTCTTCAGATTTATTGGGATATCAAAGACGTTAATCCCAAAGTCGATCAAAAAATAAAAATACAAGAAATAGAAAGAACCGCTTTAAAAACTGAAAAAAATTTATGAATAAGAATTTTACCGACGTGACAACCAAAGAGGCACTTACGCTTCTGAAGACCACTTCCTTGTTTTGGCTGTGGAATCCCAAATTGAATCATCCGTATTTGGTGCGTATTTGAGCATCGGTTCTTTTTTGCAGCAATTAAATGTACCTTTGCGGGATTAAATACGAAATTGCCGATCTAGTAATGTAAAAGCTTTACTCTTGCAACAAGATTGTTATCACTTCATTTTAATTATATTCCGTGTTAGGTGACAATTTGTTTCATATGGTTCTTTGACCACCCTGAGACCATTCTAATCCCGATGTGCAAAGAAACGAAAACAAAGCAAGATGGGCCATTAAGAAAGGTAATCCTAGCAGCGTTTGCATGAAAACCAACAAAAATGCAATGGTGGTTTTCGAAATTTGAGTGTGAATAGAAAAGAATTTACAAAAAGACTTAAGATATTTTGCATGCGCAGTCGTTCACGGTTTTTCCCAACAGACATAATGAATAGAAATATAAATATGTATAATTATGACGAATTTTAACTTTGAAATTTGGACATTAAATAGAAAATACCGCTTTAAACCAGGTTTCCTGTAGTTGAAACAAATCTCTTTTTCCTGATTCAGAAAAGTCTTGAATTTTCCATTTTTGAAGCTAAATGAACCGAAATATTAGTGGTTCACTTTCTGGCGAATTTGTAGTTTGAATAGCGTAGCACTATGGCGTCTCTCGATTTTCCGCGCTCTCTCGCTTTTATTTACCATGTCCGTTGCATTATTTAGAAAAAGGGGTTTCTGAATCCTGGAAACGCAATTCAATCAACAAAGTCGTTATTTATATGATTTGAAAAATTAACTTTCCTAGGGCCTTCCTCTTTAAGAAAACAATTTCTTCATTACCGTTATACCTTAAAGGGGCAGTAAGGGGCCTTTTCATTTCATTTTCGATCGGATACGGTCGGAAATTATGCGAATGAACTATGCAAAATTGTCTCGCACCCTCCTCATTTTCACGGCTATCTCAGTCAAATAGAATGAATTCGGTTCATTAGCATCCCTTGTAAATACCGGACACGCAGGGCGTACTGGCCATCCGCACAATCTGCGGACGGTCGGCCCTTTTTTTACACTTTGAAGAAAGGTCTATCGAAAACGGTACATTTCCGACCCATAGTCAAATACATTTTCTTAATCAGCGAATTTTTCTTTCGAGATGAGCCAATGTTGTAAAACCCGCCTGACTGTCCCTTTAAAGCGGAAGGACCGAGTAAAAAAATATTTTCTGGACTTGTGATAAATGAGTAGATTTCATTTTTCTGATTCAGAATAGTACCCATTTTCTCTTTTTGGAGAAAAATGAACCAAATTAGGCGCTCCTGAAGATTAGCCGAAAATATCGTTTGAATAGCGCGCAATTCTGCGTCTCCCTTTTCCCCGCGCTCTCTCGCCTTTCTCTGCCGTGTACAACTGCGCCGGTTGCAGTCCAAAACATATAAAAGGGATTTGTTTCAGAATCGTGGCAACGGTATCTTTTCAATGAAGTTGTTATTACAAATTCATTGGAAAATCTATTTTACGAGGTCCTTCCCCTTTAACATATTCTGAATTCTTTAACAAGCCTGCATTTTCCATATTTTATAGAAATTTGACGAAGGATTTTAAAATCAACACCAGTCTGAGTTTCGCAATTATTTTCCAACCCATTCACCTGCCTTGGGTCTTTGAAATAGCTTTGATGGCGCACGTGTCGCCGAATGATAAAAAGTGCCGTCAGGAAATCCTGACAGGCGGTGGCTTGGCGCCCATCTCACGGCCGCAACACTAACATAGCGGCAGAGATGGATGACCAGGGACCAGACCATGGGAACCCCTCTGACTCACAGAATGAGGGCAGACACTAGGGAATACCCTCCAGCAGTGCTGGACCGCCAAGCGGCATGGACACCAAACTCAGGCCGCCAAGCGGCAACTGAGCAACAGGCTTAGGCCGGAAAACGACCACATAACGCCAGGCTAAGGCGCTTTGGAGTTACGTTTCCTTCAAACTTTAATAAAACAAAGCGCGAAAAGAACAGCTGTCCTGTCATAACCAGTTGGAATGCACTCAATCAACGTTTGTTGCGGCGGAGGGAATTGGATTCGGATCGGAGGACAAGGAACACTCGGATGATTGAATTGTTCCTTCGCTTCTTCTGTCTCTTCGCAATCGGAAAACCCTCCTAACAGGCGGATAATGCGTCAGAAAGCGGGTTAGCATCGACGAGACGGCGCGTTGCAAAGAAAAAGCAAGGAGCAATTGCCTCTGGGGGTAAAAAGAGGGTCGGGAGAGTGAAGGGCAAAAGAGAACAATTGGAGGGGTCAAAGAAAATGGACGGATACTCTCTCTCTCTCTCTCTCTATCTCTCTCTCTCTATCTTTTCTCTCTCTCTCTCTCTATTTCTCTCTCTCTCTCTCTCTCTCTCTCTCTCTCTCTCTTTCTCTCTCTCTCTCTCTCTATTTCTCTCTCTCTCTCTCTCTCTCTATCTCTCTTTCTCTCTCTCTCTCTCTCTCTATTTCTCTCTCTCTCTCTCTATCTCTCTTTCTCTCTCTCTCTCTCTCTCTCTCTCTCTCTCTCTCTCTTTCTATCTCTCTCTCTTCCTCTCTCTTTCTTTCTCTCTCTATCTTTCTCTCTCTTTCTCTCTCTCTCCCTCTCTCTCTCCCATCTTTGAAAATTTTGGTTCATGTTCTTTCTGAGTGCCGGGTTACGGTAGGTGGCCTATGAATACAGTCGATTTTCTCAGTATCAAAAATGCACACATATATATTTTTGTTGTTGTGCGAAATTCAATTTCCAAATCATCGGAATTAACTGCAATTCCCAATTAGAAAATAGTTGTAGATCGAAAAACTGAAAAAGTGCCCATATTTTGAACTTTGTGCCTCTTTTCTTGAAAATTTTCAACTATAAAAAATCGATGTTCGGTTTTCTGATTTTCAAGTAACTACATAGAATTTTGAATAGTGTACAAAAATTTTTTTACAGCATCCTTGAAGAAGAGAAAATTTTGTCGTAGGACGATTTTTTTGAAATCCGCGGTGGAGCTATGGAGCCTCACCCAGCGGATTTTTGCTTATAAATCAACTGATAACCAAGCATTGCAAAATTTGGGGCCGGGCCGGCCCGCGCCGTCCCGAAAAATTCTTTTTTCGTTTTCTTTGATTTTTACATTGAAAAAAAGGCATAAATTTTCGGTTGAGTCGGGCCGGGCCGGGCCGGGCGGTGAAAAATTTTGGAGCGGGCCGGCCCGTTGCCATGCTTGCTGATAACTGCAAATTTGCCTTTTTTGGGTTTTTGAAGTGTCATAACTTCACCGTGGAAATAAAATTATAAAAATTATAAAATTATGAAAAATTTGTCCTATGGATAAATTTGTCCTTTTTTCAAAGGAAAAAACGTTGTATTTTTCAAAAAAGTTTTGGATGCGGTTCAAAATGCTGTGGGCGACACTTTTTAGCATACTATTAGAAACACCTTGTTCCAAATTTTAGGGATTGAAATTTTTGTAGAAAATAGAAGTAAATTTGCTTAATAAAAAATTGAATATGTTCTTTTCAGGGTTCGTAGCGAAGCAAAAACAACAGCAAAATCAGAAACCGGTGCTTGAAGCACCCACAAAATTACGTCTTCATGAAGACTACCATGCTCCAATGGTCGATTGGGATGACCCCCAGGGGAGGTAAAAATACAAGTTTCAACTGAATTGATCCTTTTGTTTCAGGTTAGGTAGTTGGATTCGCTCGACGGCTCGTCATCATCTGCCGGTCAGACATCCGAGGACGAGGCTAGACGTGCACGTGAGCGCCGGCCTCTACCAGATCGTCGACTTGGTTCGTGTCGTCATTTGTAGTCTCTCCGGGGACATCGGGAGCCGCGAAAACAATAATTCTTGCCCGACGGGGTCAAAGACGGCAACAGGATGCCAAAGAGGGACACGTGCCGGTGGCAAACAATGCGCCGGAAGGAGCTCGTTTCCTCAAACGAGGGCCAAAGGGACGGTGGATGGGGTAGCATGGGGATGGTAGTTTGAAGGGGGTTGTAAACTAAATTTTGAGTGAGAACATTGAAAAATAATAATGGTCTCGTTGTTTTTCATAAAATTTTCCTCCTGATGTTGATTTACGGATTTGGTCGCCATGCCTGCACATCTTGAGAAATTAAAGGGACCGTCAGAGGTCTTTTCAGAATGTCAAGCGATTGAAGGCTAGGCTAGCGTTTTCCCCACAACCGTTGGTGGGACGGTGTTCGGAGAAAGCATTTCAAATAAAATGATGCAATTTGAATTTGATTCGTTTCGAATTACAAAGAGCCCCTGACGGTACCTTTAAAGTCTGAAAAAGTCCAGGACAATAAGGACGCAAATGAACGTTTTTTCAGAAAAAGAAACATCGATATGATCAGGAAAACGGATGCAAAAGCTTCTGGTATTCGTTCAAAAGAATCTTAAAAGACTTTGTGACCTCGTTTGGAACGAATTACGAGCAAAAAAAATGTTTGCAAATTTGGGCCGATTATGAGCCGATGTATTTTTGAAATATTTTCTACAACTCTTTCTGAGAAAATTTTGGCGAATTTTTACAAATTTTAAAGAACAAAGAGATATCCCAATATACATTTGGTAGTTTCTGTCTGTTGGTTAGCATCGTAGCGTATTAGGCAAAGTGAGCCATTTCTAGAGTTTAGATAGGGGGTGGGGTCGGAAGCGAGGGGAGGGTACCAAGGGCGGCCGGGAACCGCTCTGGCGCAAAGCGCCAGAGTAGTCGGCCGCCCTTGGTACCCGACCCGAGCGTACACGTGTGTGTGTGTGTGTGTGTCGACGTCAGGCCGCGAAGCGGCCGGATGCGGCTGCAGGCCGTGAAATCGAACGGTCGAAGGCCGTGAGAACACTTTGAGGCGGCCGAAGGTCGCCGAACCCAGAAGTCTAAGACCCGCGTAGCGGGGCTTTTACTTCTGGTAGTACAATATTTAAACGGAAACGTTTTTCAACGTAGACCATAACACTTTCCACCATGCCTATTTTGCAACAATAAAAAATGGTTCCTTGAAGCCAAACGTTGAAGTAAAATTCTGGTTTTCGTCAGACTTCACGATTTGAAGGTTTCCTTGTTTGCCAATCGAAGGTTTTCTGAATAAAACAAAGCAATTTGGGAAGATTCCTATTTTGACAGCCATAAATGAAGTGTTCTCCACCTAATTTAGAATTGTTACCAATCTGTGGCCGCAACCCGCCTAACTGAGGGGCCGATCGCCGCGTATTGATGGTGCGGCCTAAGGCTGGGTGTCATTGCGACCGCAGGCCGCCTAACTGAGTAGCCTCGGGGCCGCGTGTCGACGCGACCGTAACCGCCCTAATTGAGCGGCCGAAGGCCAAGGTTTGGTGCGGCCGCATTCCGCAAGCCATGAAGGTACGCGAAAAAATAACATGTTAGATAAAGTAATGACAATACATCTCAGCTGAAACTAAAGTTTGTTATTCTCAAAAATGAAGAGAATTGATTAAATCATTTGTAGGACCAGCGGAACAACCTCGCAACCGTCTCTGCCTACTTCGACGTGTGGTGGGCGGATGAGTACCTTCGCTGGAATGTCTCCGACTATGAGGGAATCGGCCGCATCTTTGTCCCCATTAAGTGGTTATGGAAACCAGAATTCTACATGTATCACAGGTATTTCCAAGAATCTATCTTGATAATGAAATTTTCAGTGTGATCGGCCGTGTGCCGGACTTTCCTCCCGACGCCTCAGCCGAGATCCGCAATGACGGTCGCGTGAGGATGTTCGTCTCAATCTCCTCCAAAAGCTTCTGTCCAATCAACTTCAAACGATTCCCCTTTGATTCTCAAGTCTGCTCTTTCATGGTTAGTTTGATCATCTACATCACAATGTAAGGCGAATCTGAGCGGGAGAAGAGGTCTAAGACTCTCTCAAAGCGATAGAAATAGCGAGGCTAAAAACAACAAAGACGGGGTGAGGCAGGAGGCAGAGCGGAGGTTAAAGTGCTGGGAGACATTGAGGCAACGAGGTTCGGAGCCGAAAGAGGTAGAATCCACTCGAATGGCCACAGAGTAACAGAGAATGGGGCTGCAGCGGGTGTAGTTAAGAGTGTGGTCGCAGAAGGGAAGAGACTCCTTCTGGGCGCACAACACTTCAGTGACGTTGAGTTCGTGGTGAGGGTAGCGGTCATTTAACACCACCTAAATGGTTTAGTTGCTAAATCAACACTGCTTATACCAAAACTGGCAATCTCTCCCTTTTTGAGCATTTTTGCATTTTTTGTTGGGCAGGTGAGCCCGTAAGTTCATCAAAACAAATCACCCTACTACCGAAATAACACTTTTTTGTTGATGTAATTTTTTTATAAACATTGTCGGACGTTTTTTCTCTAAAACTAGCCAAGGGTCAAAAAAGCCCTAAAGCTTATATTCTAAATCTAAGAATTGCTAACCGTACACTAACGATTGAAGAAGTGTATATGTGATTAAGCTCAAAATTACGAAAAAAAAACGGTTTAAAAATTTAAGACGCGAATATTTAAGACCTACACATTCATTACTCATGGAAAAAACCTTAGACTTAGTTGGAAAAATTAACAGTGCTTCCGGCCAAAATGATAGCAAAATAGAACTCTTTTTAATAGCAGATTCTTTTAGTTCCTTAAGGATTCCTTAAGTTCCTTAAGTAAGCGTTAAGACCCAAAAGTCAACTTCTTTATATTAAAAAATTGATAACTTATTTTCTACCAACCACCAAGCATGGCAACGGGCCGGCCCGGGCCGGCCCGCTCCAAAATTTTTCACGGCCCGGCCCGGGCCGGCCCGACTCAACCGAAAATTTATGCCTTTTTTCAATGTAAAAATCAAAGAAAACAAAAAAAAATTTTCGGGCCGTCCCGGGCCGGCCCGGTTTTCAAATTTTCTCGGCCCGGCTCGGCCCGGGCCGGCCCCAAATTTTGCCATGCTTGCCAACCACCAATAACTTTCTAATAAGGCACAAATTGATTTCATTCACGCTAATTCGCGAAAAAATTGGAAAATGCCTCGAAAAATTTGGAACAACTATTGTTTTTGTACTACCATCTGTCACAGTCGTTTTACACGAGTAATTATAGTCTGCGCCAATTTTACTTCTTGGCTGATTTGCAAATGTAACCCTGGCGCAGTTTTGCGTACGTATCCTAAAACACAGGATTTTCGTACGCAAATTCGCGTCTGGTGTCATTTGCACAGAGCTAAGAGCGAAATTGGGCGAAGTAGCATTGGCGACGTCTATATAGAGATGAAACTGTTTTTTTTGCAATTAGCGACACTGTATAATTGAACGCTTAACTGAATGTTTTATTGATTAAACCGACATAAAACATTGTTTCGAACTCCCTTTTTTTTATGACACTTTGTATGAACACATTTTTATGACACTTTGTATGAACAATCACTCATTCTACAGTAATTGGCACATAACACTGTTTTAAGAACTATGATTTTGAACATAGAATTAGTAGAAAAAACATTTGATTTATTCATTAATTCTTTTCAATACATATTTGTCGTAATGGTTTCCTACTGTAAATGACCTCAGGTAAAGTGATTTTTAAAACACTTAAAAGTAACCAGCTGATTTTTCAAAATTCTCGCTCAAAACATGTTTTTGTTTTTCATCTATCTAATTGAATTCAAACCTGTGTTTTGTCCTTTCCACAAAATGGATCCATGTTGATTCGCACTTCCTTGGATTGGTATACGCCGCCTCTCGCAAAGATCACCGTGGGGGTTTCGGAGGTCTGAAAAACAAAGAAATTTGTGGATTTTCGCAGAAAAAATCGTTATTAATCGTCAAATGAACACAATCGTTTTCTCTGCCCAAAATCCATCATGCCCCTTTGGCAAAATTCCATACATTCCTAAGGCGCTCACCTTTTTGTGTTCGTCGTGGAAGCTTTGTGGCTCAAACTGAACCTCCACTGGGGGATGGCTGGCTCTAGAGAGATTAACAGCTGGCGATTCTACCACAAAGTGCTCCTAAAGTATTGTTTTTATGATAATTTTAAATAGTTTACCTTAGCAGAGTAATGAAAGGGTTTGATTTTGGTATACTCATAGCTTACGGCGTAGACCCCATCGTCTTCCAGCGGGAGGCGGAAAATTCCATCCGATTGGGCTGTGCTAAAAACCATTTTTTGTGAGCTTCACCATTACTTAGTTTCGTTGTGCTTATGCGCAAGTTCTTTTGCACGTAAAATGCAAAATAGAATTTTCGCGCCAAGTCCAAAACCTTGCGTTTGAAATTTATTTTTTTATTTTTTTATTTTGAAAAAAGTAAAAAAAAAAATTGCGTTTGAAAAGAAAGTTTTTGCCGTTTTTCGACCCTTCCCTTTAAAGAAAATAATTGGAATGGTGAAGCCCGAAAATTATGACGAAGACTGACTTTGAGGTTGACTTTTTCCATCGATTTGAAATAGAAAAAGTTCAATTTTCGTAAGTGAATTATTTTATGCTCTCTGGCTTTTCTCTATTGTATAGTCTTCGCCAATTTTACTTCTTGGTCATTTTGCAAATGTAATCCTGACGCAGTATTACGTACGTACCCAAAA